>BCLF01000006.1:1967459-2038667 GCA_001602275.1 Zoysia japonica | reverse complement strand
GGGGGGGGGGGGGGGGGGGGGGGGGGGGGGGGGGGTGACATTTTGAAATTCGCTAAATTATTCGGCTGAACCTAATTTCTC
Source organism: Zoysia japonica (assembly GCA_001602275.1). Classification (NCBI taxonomy): domain Eukaryota; kingdom Viridiplantae; phylum Streptophyta; class Magnoliopsida; order Poales; family Poaceae; genus Zoysia; species Zoysia japonica. Next base: position 2,038,586 of record BCLF01000006.1, on the reverse strand, counting down.
ATTTCTGCAACTGTATCAGAAAAACCAGCGGCGTCATGTAGTGGCGCCCACTTTAACTTGCTCTTGTCAACTCAGGATCCCTGTAAAAAATTAGAATATAAGATAAAACATAAACTAATAGTAGAGACAAGTAACTTTTATCAACCATTCCGTACCTTTTAATATGATCAAGTATAAGGAGCCTAGGGCCAGGAGGGATCCTCACATCTCTGAGGGCACTGGCATGAAAACATGTAATTTCAATAAGCATATCACAAATTGATCATATTAATCTGAGTTATTGTGGCCCATACGAGAGACCAAATGAACTCAATAAGAATAAATTGGATAAACTCCAGATAATGTTGCATAAGTTGCAAAAGAACACCAGATAAAATGACGCATACCCCACGTACTTGGCCTACAATACTTATCGGAAGCAGGAGCAGAACCAACCCAATGGGATTACATCCAAATTACTCGTGGTTTATGCAAAGTTGAGGCCCAAGATATCGTATGTAATATTTCCCTACCAAGTTACCTAGGATTTTCCACATCGTATGCCACATAGCTAGGACATGGTTACTTTTGCAAAGAGGGGAAAACACAGATACCTGTCAGTAAGGAGGGGCAAGGTTTGATCAGTCAGGAGACCCTTCTTGAAATTCTTTTCATAATTTTGAAGGCCTAACTCTTGCAACATGCTTCTTCCACGAGAATAGTATGTATCTTCACCCTTCGGCTGTGAAAACTTTTGACCAATCTGCAAAACAGGTAGACTGACAATATTTAGAACGTTTCAATAATCGTGGATTCAAAATTCATATCAGCCAGCAGTAATCTGATGATGGTTTATTGATAAAAATTTTTGCTGAAGTAAAAGGTTACAGCATAGATTTTTTTAGATAATGGAAACGTAACATGTTTTCGGCCTCTGCATAAAGCACACAGCCTGGTTCTTATTACAAAATTATAACCACACCACAAACAACATGGAAAAATAAGACAAAAACAAATCAAGCAGAAAATGCTACTGAGGTGCAAGTCTATAGTTAAAATCTCCATCCATGAGTTGCAAATAGCTCCATAGCTGCTACTTCCAATGATGCACTCACACTTTGGAAATTGATCCTTTTCTCCTCAGGCTGCAACATTACCCAGTACCGTAGCCAGTACGTGCCCCTGAAAATAGCCTGAAAAAATGAAGTATATTTTGCTTTGTTAAAACAAATATCATTTCTGCAACGCCATATGGCCCAGCACATAGCCGCCACCCCAATCATAATATTTTTTTTCTCTTTTAGATTAGCCCAGTCGAGCCATCCTCCTATCATATGAGATATTGAATTTGGTGGAGTTAATCCAGTAGTAGTGTATACTACCCTCCAAATATTTTTGGCATGGTGACAATCTATAAATAAATCGTTTCATCCTCATTACAGAAACAACATTTCTTACTACCTTTCCAATTACGTTTTGCTAAATTATCCTTTGTTAATATAACCCCTGTGGTGAGGTACCAAAGGAAAATCTTAATTTTCAGAGGAAATTTTAAATTCCAAATATATTTATTGTGGAAAGGAATTTCTTGATTAATCATGAATTGATACATAGAATGGACTGTAAAAATACCGTTTCCATGTAAATTCCATCTGAAAGTATCTCTTTCATTGGTTAGGGTGACTTGTGATACTCGTTCTACTAGATTTTCCCACTCGGTTAACTTGGTCCCTGTTAAATTCCTCCTAAAGGACAGGTTCCAAGGCACTCTAGAGAAAACTAAAGCTACTGTGTCATGACGCCTGTTTACCACTTGGAAAAGGTGAGGATATAGCTCACTTAGCGGTTTCATTCCATTTCATACGTCTTCCCAAATCGGGTTTGAGTACCATCTTTAATAATAAAAGTACCACAAGAGAGAAATTGATCTTTTATTTTCAACAATCCTCTCCAAAAATGTGAGTCTCCTTGTTTAATATTGACTTGTGAGGAAGATTTTGAACCTAAGTATTTGTTTCTAAGGATCGTTTGCCACATCCCTTCCTCGTTAAGCAATTTGAAAATCTATTTGCACAACAAGCTTTGATTTTGGGATTGCAAGTCAACTATCCCCGGTCCTCCTTGATCCTTTGGGCGACATAAAAGGTCCCATTTAGCAAGTCTATATTTCTTCTTATCTTTTCTCCCTTGCCAATAGAATCTGGACCTATACTGATCAAGTCTTTTGAGGACCTCCTTCGATACTTCAAAGAAGGACATCATAAACATAGGAAGACTACTAAGCACCGAATTAATCAAGGTGAGACGTCCACCATAAGATAAGTGCTTTGCCTTCCAGCAGTTTAATTTCTTTTCAAACCTTTCTTCTATTACCCGCCAATCACTATTTCGAAGCTTCTTATGATGCATTGGTATACCCAGGTAGCTAAAAGGGTATTCTCCCATATTGCATCCAAAGAGTTCCTTATATTGTTCGGCAAATTCTTTAGCTTTCCCCATAACAGAAAATCTCACTCTTGTGAAAATTTATTTTTAGGCCAGATAGTTGTTCAAAGACGGTAAGTAACAACTTCATGTTTTTCGCCTTTTCTATATCATGGTCGAAAAAATTTATGGTGTCATCCGCATATTGGAGTATAGATAGACCATCTTTCCACTAAATGAGGAATAATTTCTAAGATTTGTCCATCATCTTTAGCCTTTTTTTATTAGTATGGCAAGCATATCAGCAACTATATTAAAAAGGATCGGTGACATCGGATCACCTTGGCGTAGGCCTTTTTTTGTTTGGAAGTAGTGACCAATATCGTCATTTACTTTGACGCTCACACTTCCTCGGTGATATATTGTTCCACCCATTTGCACCATTTGGGTGAAAAACCTTTCATTCTTAATGTTTGCTGTAAGAAAGACCACTTAACTTTGTTATATGCTTTTTCAAAGTCTATTTTGAAAATGACTCCATTAAGCTTTTTGGAGTGGAGTTCGTGAATAGTTTCATGAAGAACTACTACCCCTTCCATAATGTTCCTCTCAGGCATAAAAGCAGTCTGTGATGGTTGTACAATCGAACCTGCTACTTTATTAATTCTATTTATGCCAACTTTTGTAAATATCTTAAAACTTACATTTACCACACAAATTGGTCTATATTGCTGGATTTGAGTTGCATCATTAGTCTTGGGAAGGAGAGTTAATATCCCAAAATTTAGACTATAGAGAGGCAACTTTTCCTCATGAAAATCTCTAAAAAGATTCATCAAATCATTTTTTATCACCTCTCAAAATACTTGGTAAAGACTGCTCCAGGCTCTTACCATGAAAAAGCCACCTTGAAATACAGCAAAAGCAACACCAGTTGTAACTGCGTTAACTACAGGATTTGGTGTTCCCATTCCGCTCACAATGGAGAATAATGCACCAGAACCAAAAGCTGCTGCCATGCTATACAATGAGAAATCATCAATCATGGACGGCCAAAAAAGACGGATAAAGCAGCCAGATATTTAAGCAAACATGTCCAAAATAATAGGGAAAAAAGAAAACAAGGGCTTACCTGCCCTGGACATCCTCCACTCCTCTTATCCTTCTCACAACACAGGATATGCCTGCATTGGCACCGGTCATGATCACAAAGTTCCTTGCTTGCACCTGGGGTCCGCCCGCTAAAAGCCTATAATTTAATTCAAATTTATTCTTGAAGTCCAATGCTTTAAAGAAATACAAAGAATTTTGCTTTTGTGTGTCTACATGTATGATAATTTTGTTTATAACAATTTGTTGATGTAGCAAAGTACCTTATACAACTGTTTTTACCAAGAATAAAGGAACCTGTGGGAACACTTTGGCCTGAATCAAAAGAAGAGCATTTGCTTTTTTCCACTGAAAGAAAAATGCCAAAACAAGATGTTGACATTCAAAAATCACAGAGCTACCGGAGTGTTCAGCACATTGCCGAAAGGTCCGACAGGCCCTGTCGGGTTTGGGGCACCTAGCTCGCCGGAGTGTCTGGCACAGGGCCGGACTATCCGGCACCGGAGCATCCGGCAACATGCCGGATTGTCCGGCAAGCCCTCTCAAGTTGGAGCTTTTCAACCCACCGGAGCATCCAGCAACATGCCGTCCGAGAAGCCGTCTCGGGTCAGACGCATGAAGCCCACTGGAGTGTCCGACACTGTGGCAGACTGTTCAATGAACCCTCTCGAGTTTCCAGATTTACACGACTGACACTCCGATACTCTACCGGAGACTCCGGTCACTTTACCGGACACTCTGGTGGTGTCGATTTAGAAAAGTTTTCAGCAGATCAATTCCAATTTCTTTCCTAACTTAGAGAATCCGTTGTCCTGTGGGATAAAACCATTTCACCTCCGATTGAGGGGCATCCCAATCAAACCTATCATTTGCCTTTACATTTTCGTTCTTCTTCAAACCCTAATCCCTTTAATCGATCCTCGTGCTGTTCTTTTTTTTTTATCCCAGCGATGTTTGAGGACGATCCGACTGACCTGACTGAGCCCGGATCACCCCTAAGACGATCCTCCTCCGATGGAATCCCTCTCGAGGCGGGATTGTCTACGTGCTGATTAAATCCGACGTTGAAGAGGCGTCAGCGTTCCAGCATATGGACATGCGAGTGGTGCGTTTCCTCGAACCCGATTTTAACGTCAACGCAAAAAAAAAAATTGAAAGAAGCCATAAATATAGGCAGAGTTTGCAATGCTTCTTGAGAAAGCTACGAAAACCATTTGCCCCAACAAAGAAATGTCTCACCGCGCATTCATATTTTCATACATACGGGACACTGTCAAATGCCAATGACCTATTACAGTTCTGAAAACATTCAGGATCACTTCAGATTCTGAACGCGTGCATTCTGAGTTTTATCTTAACGATTTTACAGTAAAACATTTCAGATATCCAATTTACTCACAAAACCTGGAGAACAAAGAAAATTTCGCGGCAATTGCTACTGCAAAGGGAAGGAAATGGGAGAGAGAAAAAAGGGGGCGGATCTGCGCTTGCTTGAACGAGGCCATGGCCTTGGGGTCGACCCCGGGCGGCGGCTGCGGCACGGGAAGCGCGGACCCGCTGTCGGGCGCGAGCGTGCCCATGTGCGCGCCGCCCTGCACGGCCCCGACCGCCGTGGCCACGGCGGCCTCCACGTGGGTCGGTTGCTCGGCCAGCCACGCCCGCAGGGCGGCCTCTAGCGACTTGACGCGGTCCGCTCCGCCAGTGGATTGGCCCCCGCACGGGCCGCCGCCAGCGCTGAGGACGACGAGGAGGAGGCGGAGGCCAGCACACCCATCGGTGGCCGCTTCTGCTGCCCGACCCCGGCCATCGCGCTTTGTAGTTGGCGGGAGCCGGCCCGGGGGGCTTGCTCTGCTTCGAAGTGTCTGCGACGTGGAGAAATAGGAAATAGCTGCCGCGGCTGCTTTATCCCATTCTTTGGACGCTCCGCTCCGAGTAGGCGAGTACTGGGCCTACTGGCAGCGAAGTGCGAATGTGCGATGCGACTCCCGTCGGCCTAATTCCTGGTCTGTTCTCTTATCTCCCCCAAACCCCAGAAAGCCCTCGCGTGGATCGCATGGGCCGCCTTGTTGTTGTCCCGTCGTGTTCAGACGGCTTCACCTGTAACGCATCGCGTGTGGTGCCTGGTGGACGGACGGAGCAGCATGGGTTGCAATGTGCATGTCGGGACCCCAAAGTCGTCGAGCAGAGAACGTGGGCCAGTTTCTCTGGGCCGCGTGGATGGAGTAGGATTCCCTTGGTCGCACGTCACACGGAAATTCGGATTCATATCCTCATCTGCTGTAAACTCTGATCAACCCAGAGTACTAGTACGGTTTCAACCGTTCCTCAGCTACAGGATCCGATCTTTGTTGTGTTTACTGTTGCAAAGGGTGCTATAAAAAACTAAAAGAACTCACGAAAATGACTCCACATTATTGTAATAGACAGCAATTTTCCACTTTGCTTTAGTTTTCTAGTACAACCGTGAGCACAACTGCACTCACTCACGCATGTATAACACTCAAAAGGTCAAACATCCCAAATTCTAATTTGCAAGAAACAGACGCTTTCTTTTTCTTTAGCACCACGCAACACAGGCGCGAGACATCTCTTCGAAATCCAGAAGAAGAAAAAAACGACATATATTGTTTAAAAATACGCACGTGGAGCCATACCCATGCGAGCACCAGGATCGCCATTGGCCAGGCATGCGACTACTGCGTTCGGATCAACGTGTCTCTCAATCAGTCTTTGAAGATTCCAAAGGACGGGTTCGTGACGGAGAACCCCCCGTCGATCATTAGGTTGTGTCCGCTGATGTACCGCGCGTCGTCGCTGGCGAGGAAGAGCACGGCGGCGGCGATGTCCTCGACCTTGAGGCGCACGCCCTTGAGGTTCCCGACGGCCTCCATGGCCGCCTCGAAAGCCTCCCCCTCGAGGCCCACGTACCCCGTGGCGAGCGGCGTGGCGGCCGCGGCCGGGGACACGCAGTTGACGCGGACCCCGTGGCGCCCCAGCTCCGCGGCGGCGTTCTCCGTCAGAGCCACCAGCCCCCGCTTCGCGCACGTGTACGAGTGCGACGCGGCGCCGGCCACCGCCGACGCCAGGCTCGACGTGCCGATGATGCACCCGCCGCGGCCGGCCGGCACCATCACCCGCGCCGCGTGCTTCGTGCCCAGGAACGGGCCCACCAGGTTCACCGACAGCACGCGCTCGAAGTCCTCCTTGGTGCTCTCCCGGATGTTGTGGCACGCCGCGCCGCCGATCCCCGCGTTGTTGAACATCACGTCCAGCGCGCCGAACCGCGCCACGGCGTGGTCCACCGCCGCCGCGACGTCGTCCTCGCTGGTCACGTCGCAGTGCAGGTAGCTGGCGGAGTCCGGGCCGAGCTCCGCGCAGAGGCGGGAACCGAGCTCGTCCTGGATGTCCGCCACCACGACGCGCGCGCCGTGCTTGACGAACAGACGCGCCGTGCACTCCCCGATCCCGCTCGCCCCGCCGGTGATCACCGCTACCTTTCCCTCTAGCCTGAACAAACAACTTAAAAACCTTGTAAGATAAGAGCGGGCTGCGAGATGCCGAACCCAGACTCGATTACTGAATCGAACATGAAAGGAAAAACGACGCATCCGGTGTTCTTACTTCCTTGCAACAGCAGGAACTTCGGAGCTGCTCGCCATGGCTCTACCACCCTCTCCTCTCTAGGCCGTCTGCAAACCGAGGCCTAGAAAAGCTTGCGACCAGTTCGTGTTTATAGCAGTGCTGCAGCTAGCTCCTGAACAAATGAGTCCGTCCCAAACTCCCAATTAACAAAGCTGCACTACCTGTTACTATAATCAGACGGGCATCATCCGGAGCGAGATGCCCGTCGTCGCAGCGTGCAAGGGGACGGACGGTTTCGTTGGTTGTGATAGATAATTTGAAGTGGCCAGCGCAGTTGGACTCAACGCCGCGCACAATCACATGCTCGTCGTCTTCCCAGCGGCCGGCCGGCGCGTTCGGGTTTTTCTAAGACGGCAAGCGTCGATAAGATAACAATGGCTTCGTTTATTTTGCCGGCTTCGACGATGCGTTGACAAGGGGGAGTAGTACGTTTCGAGCGATCGTAGGCACAGCTTCTATTTTAAAACTTGTGTTCGTTGTCTGATGAAAATGTTTAGGCGTCTCAGTCGAAGCAGCTAGATCACAAAGTTAGTATAATACTAGTGCTGGATTTGTGTTAAGCATTTTGTATTAGCTGAAACAGTGACTCTTCGTTCCGAGTCCAGAAGTGTATCTTGCCGGATGCAGGAGGTTCTGTAGCTGAAGCTGCTCTCGGACTCGTGGTTTTTTTGGCGCCAGATGACGGTTGGGCTGGGCCTGGTGCAGCATATACGAAAGTCCGGATTTGGTAATTGGGAGGACGGACTAGATTCACCCTTCCCGTGGACAGGCGACACCACTTGTTGAGTTGTTGGTAGTGGACAACCGGCCAGACCGGGCCGGCTAGGACTTTGAGGTGGCCTTGGGCCGGCACCGCCCGCTTGACCATCATGCTCGAGCCAGACTAAAATCACTGGGACTCGTGCCGATTCATTTAACCTAATTTTATTGGCTAGCTATATCACGTGTCTTTATTTTTTTAAAACAAATTCCGGAGAGAGGGAGGAGCATCCTTCCATTTCATTACCAAAAGATCATACATAAGACTCATGATTAATCCCAAACCCTTGCAAATTTGTACGCGCTCTTTCTTCTGTGTGTTCTGTCCCTTTTGCGAAGCTTCAACAGAAACGAGTAATACTCTGTGTGGTTTTGCGCAGTGTCGCGGTTCAGATTACTTTGTGTGTTACGGATTTACATCCAACTTCAGCTCCGGGTTCACGGCATGCGCCGTGGCTGCAAACTCGCTCCGCGCACAGAATCGGGCGTGCCGAGCTCGCTGCGGGCACATAATTGGGCGCGCACATGCCTATGCATGGAGCCCGGGCAGGTTCCTGGAGCACGGAGCACGTGGCCGTGCCAGGCACGTACTACCCCATGTTTTCATTATTCTTCTGAGAGTGAAGGTGTTTTTGGATTAGAGTTTTATCTTACGAGCTTAAATTATTATTTATTTACTGTAAATATAATAAAAAATATTATTTATATAAATTATTTTTATCTGAGTCAAATAAATTATATTTTCGAAGCATTTCTGAGCCAATCGAAGCCACGTCAAAGGGTCCTGAGTGAGACGGGACGGGGTGTGGCCGCCTCTGCGGTCAAGCAGAGTACGTGACCAACCAGGTGAGCGGCCGATCGATCGCGATCTCGCGCGCCCGATGGCCAGCACACCCCGGCCCACCGCGCATCTCGAAACCGATCGGCGCGGCCTCTTGGGTCGAGCGTATGTACGCGCACATGCGGCGGCGACGGCAGCGTCCGCCATTCCGCCGGCATCAATCACACTGGACGCTGGACACGCACGAAGAAGAGGATGCGATTCGATCGCACCCGTACACACCACAGCCACGCCACACCGACGCCACATGGACATGGTCAATGCCGCCGCCGTGAGCTACGCGCGGCGCCGTGGCACCGGACGCAGGCAGCGAGGCCGGCAACGCGGCGTCCCGAGTTAACCAGTCCCCAGGCTCGCGCGCACGGGCGTCGGACGCAAATCCCTCGCGCCCACCGTGCGCGTCGCTCTTGGGTTGTGCTCGTTCCTCCCGCCGCGCCGAGGCCCGCGCACCGTGCGGCGGCACGGGTGGCTGCTGCGGCCGCCCCCATGTGGCGAAATGGTATCGGCGACCACTGGCTTGAGTGCGCGCGGCAATGTACTAAAAGCATGCAGCAGTAGTCTACTGTATGTTAACACCACGGGCGCTGCTCGTGGGCTGACACCTGACGGAATGGTTCTTGGAGTCTTTCATTCTACTCAAGCCGCTCTAGTAAAAGTGTTGTACAACTTAGGAGTAGTATATGCAAATTTCGTGTCGCGGCTCTCCCATGCGAACGAGTATAAACCATGCGCCGTCAAGAGTGCACCATGGGACACCACACCACGACGGTGGATTTCCAACGAAACGAAGGATCTACGGAGATAATCAGGATCGATTAAAGCACAGATGGTACTGTATAGACAACAACATGAACTTAAACAGATCGACAAATTCCACGGTTTCTTGGCCAACTGGAATGAAAAAGCAGCTATATCTAGATCAACAATTTAACCGAGAATAAATGGCGCGAGAACACGGAGGGAGATTTGTGGCGCAGTATTGTAGTTCAAGATGACATTATGATAGATGGATGATTCACCACGCATTGATCGGCGGTCTCAACAACCGATGGAGCTAGCTCGTTGCCACTGCCGCCATCGACGGCATGCCGCTGTTACCGTTGCTGCGGCCGTGGGACGCCACCGTGATGTTCTTGCTGGACGTGGAGCTCGCCGGCCTCAGCGCGCGCATGGGGCTCGCCAGCGCCCACGCCCAGCTCCGGTGGCTCCGAGAGCTGTGCGCCCTCGCGCCGCCGCCGCTGACGGCCCCGCTGCCGTTCGCGCCGTCGGGCGCGGAGAGCCAGTAGGAGGACGACGGCGGGGGCGCGGCGGCGCTCACGCCGCCGAAGAACCCGGCGCACTTGATCCGGTTGTGCGGCGCGCGCTGGTCCTCGTCCTCGTCGCCGTGCGCGACGCCGCCCAGGTGGCCGAGCGCGGCGCCGGCGTGCTTGGGCTTGGGCTCGCGGTGGGACTCGACGCGCCGGAGCGCGCAGTCGCCGAAGCCGTTGGAGAGGCGCTCCAGGAAGTCCCCCGAGAAGCTGCGGCTGCCGCACCCCACGGAGCGCGACCGCGCCACCTTCCTCCCGAACGACAACGACGACGACCCCTCGCTCCGCCGGCCCGGGCTCTCCGGCTCCGCGATCGCCTCCAGCCGGCCCCCGAGCGACGCCGACGACGCGGATGCCACCGACACGGAGTTCCTCCTGGCCGCCGACGCCGCGCCGCCACCGCCGTCGGAAACAGTCGAGGACGCGCTCTTGTGGCTGCTGGAGGATGACGAGGAGGACAGGTGGAAGAAGGACCAGAAGCTCTTCTTCCGCGGGCTATCCGCCGTGATCGCCGGCGCCAGTGGCTCCTCTGGGCGCGGCGCGACCGACTTGCTCCTCTTGAGCCCGCCCGGCGCCAACGGAGCGGCCGACGAGGATGAGCTCTTGGCCTTCTGCGACGGCACCGCCTTGTGAGAAGCGCCCGCGGAAGGGTGAAGGGGCAGCGGCGGCTGCGACGGCGGAGAAGACGGGGACGCGGAGACCGGGGGCGGCGGCGGGTGGAACGGGCTGGACTTGGACGACGAGACCAGCACGCCGAGCTTCTCCTGCAGACAGAAGGCGCAGATGCCGCCGGCGCCCGCCCCGGCAGCTGCTGCCGCGCCAGGCGGGTACGGGTGCTCGCTGCAGTACACCGCGCCGTCCTGATCTGCCGCCGCCGCCGCCGCCGCCGCGGCCACAGCAGCTGTGTCCGCCGCTTTCTCCTCCATTGCTTAACTGGCTCTCCTCAACCGCCGGATCCTTTCCAAGCTCTCACGCTGCGGAACGGATCTTGGCTTAGGCAACGACGACTACCGACATCACTGCCGCTGCTTGCTCTTGGGTGGCTCGTTGATCTAGGCCCTCCACGAGCCGTCTCCTCCTTGGCTCAGCGTCGCTGGACTGCAAGTCACCTCGGTTGGCACAAACTTGGAGATGCGCAGGAATACAAGACTGGGAGGTGGAGGAGAGCTCAGGCAGGTGAGGGGGGAGAGCAGAAGCAGAGCAGTGAGAACTAGGAGAAGGCAGGCAAGTAGGGGTGCGCGCGGTGCTCTGCAGCCCTGCTTCCGCTTGAACCTCGCCTTGCGCCTTATTTTAGCGCCACTTCCGGCTGTTTTCCTTTTGTCCTGCTCGTCTCAGACTGCACTGGGGGCCGCGCCCGTGACGAGGCCGCATGAGGCGGGGCACGTGGGCGTGATAAGCGGATTTAGTACAAGTCTTTTCACGTACTCGCTACAGCTATTATTATCAGATCGATGAAATAAATTTTTTATTTTTTTATAAAAAATAAATCTTATTTATACATTTATATATTATTCACTTTATTTACCATCACATTACCTATCTCCCGCTTCGATGTAACTTTTACCCGTGGGGGTGGGGTTGCGGCCGCGTCTCTGTGCAGGCGGGGCTCCATGAACTGCCGAGCACCGCAGCGCGCGTTGATGGCAACGGATCCCCTGCCAAACCACGTTTAGGACCCAGATTTTACCGTTGCTTTTCCACCCTAACCATTGATTGGACCGGATGGTCAATGGACGCGTCGTGTCCGAGGGGGCGTAACAAAATGGTGACTGCATCTTGCTAGTCCTCTCCTCCCCTATCTCTTCATCGTGCGAGACGCAACACAATCCCCATCACTACCAGCAGTGGATGCGAGTCAAGACCGTTTTCTGCAAGCTTGCCACGGAACGGAGGATCCAAAACGGTAGCTGCTCCCTCACTGCTCGCAGATCGATCGATCGCAAGGCCAGAGAACCGGCTGGACATCGGGACATGTCATGTAACCTCCAGCAGCGCCACGGTATAACAGCGGTGGGGGCACATGCGCGATGGTCGGAGCGGACGACGGTCGATCTCCACCGCGGCATGTGCCCACACGAGGCTGCTAGGCAATTCTCACTGGCCAGCGGCCGGTGCTCGTGTCTCCTACTTCTACTCTATTAATCTTGTCAATAAGCTCCGTACTCTACACTGGTATAGTAGTACAAATGTCAGTTAAATAAGAACGTATTTGACGGTGTCCATTGTGAACGGAGATACAGAGATCTTTATCTGCTGATCACGCAGGTCAGCAGTGACGGATACTGTCCTGTATGCTATGAACGTTCCCAAACCTTTGGTCAAACATACTACAGCTAGTTTTAGCTCGATCCAGGGTGGCATATCGATCGATTGATGTGAGGTGGTAACATGTCCAAGCTCGAAAACCCGATGGACGGATCCTAGTCCATCACGCAAGTGTGCCAACACATCCACATGGGTCGTCCGGTGAACATAAGTTCCAAAACTTCACATCAAGGCTTCAGTGCCTTATACGAGCGACGCACATCACCGTTAGTTTCGTTATGACAACAATGGTAACCCATGAAAAAGAGTAGAACAAAAAAAATAGAAGTCCTATGCAGCTACTGGACACATTAGTGTTCCATCAGTCTCTCTCGTGTCCGGTCGCTGCTGCCTCGAACTTAAATACGTGCGACATTTCGACAGCCATTGTGCTCTCCGGACCCCGTCCAAGGCAGGACCATACGCGCGCTTTCAATACTGGCTGCAGAGCTTGCATGCGTGGTCCGTTCCAGGTGACGCGCGCATAAACAGTCCCAGCAGTCTATACCACCTGAGAACGAGCCAAGGCTCAAGTTGGTCAGCAGCTCAGGCGGGAGTGCGACCACCCAGGTTTGATCCGGGGTATCGAACTCGGACTCTCACCAAAGATGTTCCCGTTTAATATATTTTAGATATAATGTTTGGAGCCACAATGAAAAGACGACATCTCCGTCGCACATCGGACCTGTAGTTTGGTGATCTTTGAAAAGAAGCGATCTCAGTTGCTGTTGTAGGTCTAAGATTATACGCGAGGTGTGTCGATGTGTGTTGAAGTGTGAGCGTGTACAAGAACAGATATTACAACTGTATTCTGTAGGAGAGGCTTCGAAAAAAAGTGAGCAGTCTATACCACCTACAGGTAACAGGTCCTACACTCGTTCCTCTAAGAGAGATTCTTTTCCTTCACAAGTAGTAGTATAATAGAGTTCATCACCTAATTCATCTAAATACATTGATACTATAATCAAATTTCTATAGACAATACAGATCTAGGCTATTATTAGCATGCCAGGAAGACGTGCATTCCAAATTTTATACATTTGCCAGTAAAATCTGGGTGATGTTCACTAGTATTGACATTTCAGTTTGTGGGTGATCATGAACGTAACAGCCTTGAACCGGAATTTGAGGATATCCAATAAATAATTGCATCCACAAGTGTGTTAACATCCTTTGAGATCTGTGCTCGCAGAATACCTGAATCTGTACCCAAAGTGCTACTTACCTCCTTAGCAACAGCTTCCCATGGTGTGCCTGTTGTCAGATTTGCCAAAAGCTCACCTCCACGGTTCACTGCATCAGCCATTGCTGGTGGAACATCAGGCAGAACCTGAAAAAAATTATAATATTTTAAATGTAGCAATGCCTTTGAAATTGCACTAAACCCTGGAACCCTGAAGAATGAACAGTAACCTGTTGCAATGGCAGACCATGATCCCCAGGAAGTGACCGAATCGACATATCAAGCTGTGAGCTAATAGCTGATTCGGAGCTTAGCACTTGTGCAAGAATAGAGGTTTCATCAATTTGATCGTCTTTGAACTTTATTAAGAGGTTGCGAGAAATTCCATAATAGGATTTTATCTGCAAAAAATTCCATGGAAAAGTAATCAACATGAGAAGTTTAGTTATAAACATAAAAACATTGAAAAATAAAACAGATATAAGTAACTGTGTTGGTTATCTAATCTTTGCAATGGCATATTAGCATCCTTTAATGAACCATGTCGAGTATAATTTATTGAAAGTCCAATATGTGGACAAAAACAACAACAAAACTTTTGTCCCAAGCAAGTTGGGGTAAGCTAAATATCTGGACATCATATATCAAAATAAATAACTTCAAAGCCTTTGCATTTAGGTCCAAATTATTAAACCACCCTCCAAAATACCTCAGATTTGTTAAGTTCTGAAGGCTAAAATGCAGATTTATAGCTCAGGGGGTTAGTGATAGGTTTATAGGACAAAACCATTTTATTTCAACTTCAGATGACACGAGGAAAGACAAAGAGAGAACTTTTGTTATCTCAAATACTAAAGTACACCGAATTTGCTCCACAAACTTGTTTGAATTCCGTTCCTCCATCATTGTCTGCTCTAGTGTGCCTCAAATACATAAAATGAAACCTGTCCACCAACATTCACTGCCTGCTCCTTTCCAAAAGCATCTCATGTTTTTTGCTACGAAAATTCCGAAAATGCAAATACAAAAGTACTGATACAGTTTTCCCCACCAAGAAACTTCATAAAAAAAAATGAAAATAGAGAATGAATTCTGTCTCTTTATTTCATTAGCTGACTGAATGAAAAGTTTAGAAGAGGCATAATTTCATACGCAAAATTGTTATTACAACAATTAGCAACACTTTTACATGGGATGTGATAAATGTCTGCATAACATTTTCAAAATACTAAGGAGAATAGTGTCATTACCAGCCGACGTGTCTCTTCTGGTTTTGGAATGAAGTCTTCTCGGCCTTTTACCAAGTCCATATACAATGGTGGAAGTTGTTGAACCAGTGGAAGAAGTTGCTTAACGAGGGGAGGGCTTAGATTCTCAAGTTGCTTAATGGCTGCTTCTGCCTGTTATGCAGGAATTATAATCAGCTTAGATTACCTACTGCCACCAATATGCCTTTCTTATTTGGGACTGTATCAACAATAATATTAATTACTACAGCGCTTAAGGATGCTAAGCTCCAGGCAGAGGCTCAACGCTCGCCTAGCGTTTAATTTTTCATGGATAAAGAGAATATATAAAGCTTTTACCAAGCAATAAAATGCAAAAAGTTATTTGCATGCTCATTGCCATGCTTAAAATAGTGAAATAGGAATGCAACAAAAGACAAGCAAAAATAGAGGAAGATGGAAGGAAAATAAAGGATACATATCCTTTCTTTTTGATTTATTTTCTTTTGTTCTCCTTTTTTTCTTCCTTTTATTTTGTTGTCTTTGTGCTCGATCTTGTGGGTTTAATCTCCTGTCTATGCCAACTTGTTTGGGCCTAGAAGATTTTGTTGTTGTAGGGATGTCTATAGCAACCAAATAGTTGGACTTTCGCATTTTGCAGAACCAACTAAAAAGTGTAAGACACTTTTTTGTGCTGGTAGTCAACACTTTTATCTATGATATATTTGTGTAACAAGACAATGTACCTTCAAAACGAGGCAAGATGCAGTCGAAGTAAGCAATGAATTTTATGTGCATATAAGTAGTCACTGAGCAAAATGTATTAGAGATTCGAAAGAACACATTTTTATATTAGAAAAGATAAACATAATACCCTAAAACGGACTGTTGGATAGGCAGTTGGACTAAGCACGGAAGGCATAAATCTGAACATAAATAGTCAACACACAAAACACACTTTATATTCGAAACAATAAATTTTCCATTAGAAAAGAGTACCATATCGTACCCCAAAACGGACTGTTGGATATGATGTCAGCTGAGACAATATTGGGCCAAAACTCTGAGCCATGGGAACAATTACAGGTGAAAACAATGGGATGGCCAAGCTTGCCTCCTGCAAAGGAAAGTAAAAAAACTATTATCATCACAGAAGCAGGATCCGAGAATTGACCTGGGACGAACAACAATGCCTGCACAAGCTTGTCAAATTATAGGAAAAAAGAGATGGAATAATAACATCCATTGTCTAGAGGAAATGGTTCATAACAATAAAATGTGAATGCCACATTCAAAGAGTCGCATGCTATTACCCTACATGATTGAAAGGTATGTTTTACAGCTGAGCAATACGTCATTCCACTTTGGCAATGATATCCTTTTGATGCATGACAGCAACATTCAGAATAGACAGAAAAATGTTGTAAAAGTTGATCAGATCTGGAACAACTAGTTCTCTTTCCAGAAGTTCTAAGCCTCTAAGGTAATGCATAAAACTAGAGATTCCATATAGAGTACTCTTTTGGACCTACATAAAGATGAACTCTTATCTAGCTACATTTCATTGGGAAGGAAGGTCTACTTCTAAGCTTCCTGCTTGTAATTATGCATGAAACTTAAACAAAATAAGACCTTGTTGTTGAAGGCCATCAGTACATTTCCGTTTCTCTGGACAGCATACCTTGACCCTGATAACATACAAGGTATAAGAAAGATGCTTTAAATTTAGTTGGAAATAACGGTATATTAAATTTCAAGCTTAAATTAGTGTTTAATAGAAAGATCCTCATATTAGTTGAAAATAATCAATTGTAGAACTCTGTCTCTTACCAATCAGTAAGTGGACAACAGATCCCAATGAATGTCCAATACCAAATGTCGGGAGGTCATTTACCTGCATAGACTTTCATATACTCAGTATTACGGACATCATCCTGTGTCATTAGTTGGAAAGTTCTACTTACAGGCTCATCCAAGTTTCTTAAGCACCTGTCAAACTTAAATTGAACTTCATCCGCAATGAAGAAATGATCGAAGCCACTAGCATATGGTGTAGCAATCACAAGAGCTCCCCTAAATTTTATAGTTATACATAAGCATTTTTGTACAGGAAAGCAGGGATCATCAAGGAATATATATACTATGATGATAATAAGAGCGAGCAACTGAAGAACTCAAAATAAGAAGTGTTTCAGGTAGCCAGATGGCAATAGTTGTCTGTAATCTGCCTTAGCTTTGCACTTGGAATGTAAACTGCTTTGCACTCAGAATGTAAGCTGCCATGTTCTGCATAGTTTATTTTTTGTTCAATAAAGCATTATCACATGAACTTCATTAAATTAGGGCACTTTTCATGCGGTCCTCAATGATATCAGGTTCAAAAATTAATGCATAGAAAAGATTGATACGACCCATACAGACAAATTTCGGGTCCCTGGGCAGGCTTGTTAAAATACCTATCCGCAAGACGCTCAAGGAAGAAGCGGTATGTGACCTGCGGTGCAGCTCCGACGAAGATCCCACCAATGAAATGGACAATAAACGAGGGCGCTGAGAACTTCGGTCTCAACACCCACGCTCCCTAGCATAGCAAGCAACAGTGATAAATTCAATCGAGCTCAAGGGCCGACAGAGAGGGCAACAGTGATAACTTCGGTGGCCACCCAAACGAACCTCAATTTCGGTCCAATCTCCCGTCGAACCCCAGCCCTCCCGTGACTGCTTCGCCGCCTCCGTGATCACCCTATATTGCCGGATTCAGCAGCTACAACCAAGCAAATTCACAGATGGGGACTGAATCCTCCGTCGCTTACCTCTCGATCTGGGAGTAGAGCTGTATAGAGCTATCGGAAGACGCCGCGGTCGTCTGCGGCGCGACGCGGGGCCCCTCCGCGTCCTCGGAGGAGCAGCACGAGATGGCGCACCTCCCTCTCCTCCTCCCCTTCCGAATTGACGCGGCGACCCTGCTACGGGACCCCCAGAAGAGGCACGCTGTGGAAGACGAGGACGAAGCCGCGCCGCCGGTACAACCGCGCAGCCCCACGGCGGCTGCAGGCGGCGGACACGCGGGCGCCATCCTTATCATCTCTCTCCCGCGCTCACACTCCTCCCGCTTCCGAAAGTCGTACGGATTTTTCTGGTTCCGTCTCCGCTTCAACTTCCGCGTGCGCTCGCACGGCACTCGTCAGGGGCTGCGGCAAGTCTAACCTCGGAACGGCCGCCGTTGCGCGAGAACCACACGATGCAAAGAAGACGTCACAGAGACCGTCCGATCCTCGTTGACAGGGGCCCCTCGAAAGTGCTTCGTGTCCGTTGGATGCTGGGTTTGGCTCCTGTTACCTTACGCCGCACTCCACGTCGACGCGGCCACGCCTGCTACATGAGGGCTAAGCTGCACGCCGGGGACAGGAGCGGTGGAGACGTGGAGTGATGCTGCCGCGAGAGCGGCGGCCAGACGAGAACGGGGACGGCGGCGACGAGGCGGGGTGCTCGCGTTCTGATGCAAACGCCAGCAGCGCTAATGCGAGCACAAGCTCGAGTACCGCTGCTGGCTGCAGCAGCGTGAGGCGGAGTGGGAGCGCGGCGGCGAGGGGGAGGGGCGGCCCAGTGTCGACGCCAACCATTAACCTCAGCCAGGAGTACATGCTCGCAATCCACACCAGCTCCTACCAAGAGATCTGGACGAAGATCCACGTGGATGGGGACGGGCGGCGGGAAGTCGGCGGCAGTGGCAGCAACATGGAGGAGGAGGTCGACGAGGACGAGGAGGACCGGGTCACCCTGGCGGTCGTACTTCGCCCGGAGGACGCGGTGGTGGAACGCGCGCTGGGGGAAGCACCCGACACGGAGCTGACCCGCCTCGCGGCGGACTACCTCGGCAGCACGCATCAGGCGTCGCTGCTCTGCCTCTCCCTCCGCCGGGCGCTCCGCCGCGCGCGGACGCTGTATGGACCTATCACGGACCTCCTCGCGCTCATCCCGCCCGAGCCGCAACTCGCCGCGCACCACTGCGACTGCGCCTTCGACGCCTTTCTCCTGTTCGACCAAATGCCCAACCCGTTCCCTGTCCCAGCGGTTGGGTTCCAGGGCATGCACCGGAGCTTTGCTGGCCTCAAGGACCACCTCCGCCTCTGGATGCTCAAGGTCCGACGCAGGCAACAGCTGCTTCGCTGGGCCACACGCGGGTCATGTACCTGCCTTATAGCTTGCGTCGCGGGTGCTGCCATCACTGGCGTACTGCTCGCCACCCACGCCATTACAGCGGTGTTGGCGACGGCCCCTGCCTGTGCTGCGTCCACTTCCTCCTGCTGTCCACTGGCTGCTTCAATGAAACGCCTGCAGAAGCACATGGACCAGCTTGACGCCACGGCCAGGGGCACCTACGTCTTGAACAATGACGTCGGCACCATCGAGCGGCTGGTGGGGAGACTCCATGCCACTGTGGAAAGTGACAAAATGCTTGTCGGTCTGGGTCTGGAGCGTGGGAGAGGACAGCACCACACCATAGAGGAGGTGGTATGGCAACTTCGCAAAAATCATCCCAGCATGCTTCGGCAGCTCGTTGATCTTGAGGAGCACATCTGCCTCTATTTTGCAGCTGTCAATCGTGCGAGGTTACTACTTGTGGACCACCTCAATGCCCAATCAGATCCTGTCACGTAACTGCATTCTCATGAGTTGAGTCTGCAATCATAGCCATATTCAAGAATTACTTGTCTCACAACATTGTCGATGTTTTCACAATTTTCTTATTTTTAACAAGCATGGTATTATACCTTTGTTTTCAGTCATTGTTCTATTTTCACCTGTTCTACTGTCAAATTCATCACTAGAACAGTGTATTAATGCTATCCATTCTACTTTAACGCTGAACTATTTGTGTAAGAGAATCTAATTGCTAGTGTTAGAGAATCAGAAATAAACTGTTTTTTATTTGGGTGGTTGCTTTCACATAATCACGGGACGTCTCTAACAAGCAATGTGTCAAGTGTATCATTTGATGCTGCATCAAATCAAAATAGTGGAAGGTTGCTGTATTATATTCTTCTTGGGGTGTTGAAACTTAGAAGCATCATCTTACTTGCATTATCTTTTTTTTTTTGATATCTTTCTGCAGTATCTTTTTTATCTTTTGCGTAAGACTAACTTGCTCATAGGAATGCTCATAGTATTCCTATTGCATCTTAAGGTCAGTATGGTCCTGGTTGCTTAGTACTATTTGGTGGGAATTCGGCAGTATAATGCCTGACAAAACAGTTCCAACCATAAAAGTTTGATAATTATGAATGACTAGATTACTTGACTTGAAAGCTTTGTGTAGCTTGCAATGTTGACATTGTTTTCTAGTGTGGGCAAAACCCTATAATGATTCGCCAATGTTCAGTAATTAAATTTCCTTCAAATTATGTTCCTTTATAGTGTTTTTTTTTCTTTCCACCAGGCAGGCAATTCTACCCTGTTCAACTGGATAAAAGTTCATATTGATAATGTCCTTTTCAATATCATTGATTTTATTGTAAGGAATTGTTTGTCAAAATGGGCTCTTCCTGAAAATACAGCTGTACCGAATATTACCTTGTTGCAAACATTTTAATATTGGATAGTAGTCTTAGATTGGCGGTGTGGGTCCTTGTTACACTTACACCATACAAGTAGCTGGCATTCAAGAAATCTCTGTGTTCACCAGCTAATGTTCAAGTGATGCTGAAGACTTGCTATTATTTATACTTGAAATATGCAAATCCTATTCCCTAGTCGAAGCTTCCATAGTTATCTCCTCACTGAGAGGTGCAAGGTGGCTTATGTTTCTTGTGTTTCAAACATTTCTGGTGTGATGATTCTTTCAAAATAAGGGGTAAAACTTGCAACTGCAATTTAGTATCTGATGTGTTGAAGAAACTAAATACAGGGTGTAGGAATTGGGATGGTAGGCTTGTTAGGCTTGTGGGAACTGACAGTCCAGTTCACACTTGACTAGTTTACAACTCTACTAGGATATAGTAGAAAAGTTCAAACCATATGAATTTCCATCGCCGCAGATTCCGATATTACAGGAAAGTATTCTTTGATGCCACTTCCATTTTCTTTTGATATTTGTCCTCTCTTATGTTGTCATCGTTACCTTGCAACTACCAGCCAAGCTACACCCGGGAAAGTTTCTTTAGCAATACACAATTGTCACAGGACGCTGGGCTTATATGGGAACGTTGAAGGGGGTATTTTCACAGTTATCAGCAGCTTTCAAACTCTAGATTGAGCTGATTTTAGGTTATTGTAGTACCATGATTCTTGCAATCTTCCACGAGTGGAATCCCTGCAGTAGAGAAAATGTAATGTAATTTTTTAATTGTATAACAATTTTATAAGAATCAGTTCATTTCAAGAAAAGTATATGATTTAGAAGAATTCCAACAGGACTAAAACCAAATAAATCTAGCGATTTACTACTGTTTTACATAATCAGAAACTTTACTTATTTCAAATCAGCTCCTTGCCCTGTCACTGTCAGTGATCCACTGGTTCAGTACTGCTGATCCACTGGCCCTGGTTCAAGAAGATGGAGCAGATCAATGGCAATTCTGCTTCTCCTGCATCCTCAAAGCTGCTTGTGACCAGCGGCGATGACAAGACGAGACAACAGCAACAGCACAACAGCAAAAGGTGACTTACATTTACGTTGTTGCTATGACTTGGAGATCTACTGGTAGAGCTAATGTTTCTCACTACAGGTATTCTGTTTCCACTGCTTCCCCGACCACTGTGGTCGGTGCCTCCAGAGGGGACCCTTTCTCAATTACAAGATGGACGAGGATTCTTCTGAAAATTTGGGGTCCTGCATTGGCAGGTGAAGCTCCTCAAAATGTTGACCCCAAGGTAGTATAAATTTGCTGCTGGTACTACATTATTTTGATGCTGTCCTGACCATTTCACACAAACCTTTGCATCTTGCCAGGTCATTATGCTGATTGCCAGAGAAGTTCAAGTGACCTGCCATCATGGTATTCAGGTAACTAGGTACATTCATTTGAGAGATGCATTTTTCTCCTATCAAGCAGCACTTGTCAAGTGAATAATTGCATTTAGACCAATCAGGTGGCAATTGTGGTGGGAGGACGGAATATTCTGCGGTGACAATTGGGTAGCTGCGACAGGCACGGATAGAGCTTCAACTTACCCAATTGGGTAATCTCCTGTCAGTGCTATTCTTCATTCTTGATATGTTGTCATGTGCTTGTTTCTCTTACTTCTTCACCTTAATGGGAATTATATTTATGAGCAAGCAATACTGCCATTTGTTTGTGTCCTTTTAGACAAAATACCAGAATGGTCATGCATGTAGTTTCCCAATTTCCAGTTTACTTTGTAAAGTCACCTATGTTTATGCCTGCAAGTGTTGACCATAAAGGACCTGTTTATTGGTTGGACAGGACAACACACAACAGATTGGATAACCCATTTGATGGACAACAGGAAGTAACATTTATGTGCTTTGTGCACATGCCACTTCAATATTTGTATCACTACATTCATTCTTGCAGTCGATCAAATGGCCCAATGAAGTGAGTACTTCTTGGGATCGAAATGATATGTTTTCTTTTGTCTCAGTTGTCATTACTCATTAGTTTATTGGGATAGATCATTGCTGGTTTTCATAGGATTCTCAGGTCAAGCAGATGAGGGATGATGCAATGATCTTATTATGATTTCAGCTATGTTTTCCAATCTGGTCATTGCAGGCTCTCAGCTGCGCCATGAGCTTTAAACTATATCTGCACTTGCATCGCTGTTCATGCCTTTTTTTATTAGCTAGACAGTCCCCCAATTGCAAGTAGGCTTGTTGCTTATTTAGAGCAGTATCAGGTTCAGCCTACTTGCATTCATTTGAGGTAGCTCATCCGGAGCAAACTACAATGTTGAATTTTGTCATGTCAGCATCCATCTTCTCGTTGCGGATAACATCAGAATTAGTTGCTTGATTTGCCACCTTGCGATTCAATAAGCATTTATACTTTTCTATCTTTATTTACTTAATTGGCACCAAATGAGCTCAGTGTTCATATGATTTACTCATTGATATTGCATTTTAGCTACATAAGTTCCTTTCTTAGTTGTTATTATTTATCCTATGCCAACTTTCCTTCTATATTGTTCAAGAGCTTGCAATAAACTGCTATTTCTGTCCCAAATGTATATGCTGACTCCTGTTTGTTAAACTTCCTTTTTAGAATGATGGCTTCAGTGATGAATTCAATACTGCTTCAAGCATCACAAGAAACGATAGGTATGGAGGCACGAGTCCAGACTGCATTGACGATGCAAGAAGTTGCAAAACCATACATCAGATGCAGAGCTATACGTCATCTTGAAAAAGGAAGAGTTGTAATCTTTTGTGGGATTGGTGCAGGCATAGGAAATCCACTTTTCACAACAGATACAGCAGCTGCCTTGAGAGCTTCTGAAAGTATGCTATCTAATTCTCTCCCCATCTTGCTAATTGCTATTCATTTTCATGGCTTATAATGGACTTGCACTTATAAATTCCCATTGCCAAAGCTTTAATTGTGTTTCTACTTTACCTTATAAAGAGAAGATATCTAACTCTATTTACTTGTGAACCAGTCAATGCAGATGTTGTCCTTAAAGGTATTGTTAGTGATGATGAATATGGTTGTTCTCCTAGGACCAATAGTAACACACCATTTGAGCATATCTCGTTTAGGGAGCTAGCATTAAGAGGATTTAGCAGAATTGATCTGACAACAATTACATGCTGCGAGGAAAACAATATTCCGGGTTAGTCTCTTGTCAAATTATTTACAAAGTTGTCTTTCTGCAGCTTAGCCATGATGATATTTATGGTGTGTTTCTTCACAGTTGTCATCTTTAACATGTTGGAGCCTGGTAACATCTCCAGAGCTATTTGTGGAGATCAAATAGGTACCCTAGTTGATCAGTCAGGAAGGATTTCGTAAATCATGAGGATTATCAGTGTCAGATCTTCTGGACATGCAAATAGTGTCGGGGCTTCGTTCATGTTAATTGCATGCATGGATTTTCCCGAGCAGGATAAGGGGAGCACTTTCATCAGAAAGAAGCTTAATTTGACTTTCCTTGGGGTGCTTTTATGTAATATGTTGTGGCGGCAATTATCATTGTTGAGGAAAAAGCGCTTACTTCGTATGTTGTAAGGTCTGTCTGTATTGTGAATTTGTGATCTGGAGATTAGTTGAAGGTCTTGGGCTTGTGTAAAGTGATTCATGGGGTGCCCAGATCAGAATGTAGGGGTGTACCTCGTAACGCCGTTTGAGCTTAGTGTTGTATTCGAAATAAGTTCATCTCTTTCTTGTGTTAGCGCTCCCTACTTATAATTACGGAATACCACTATTTTTTTTTCGTGACGTATCACTAAGTAGATGCTCTAGTGTATTGTAAATACAGTTTTTAGACCCCTAATACACTGTAAGACTCGGGTTTGGGCAGCCAACGAAGTGGGCCTTCTGGAAAATGATTTGGCAATGGTGATTTTATTTTCTTCAGGTAAGCCTTGGCTGCGTCCTGGGGATGGAGACTGATGGTATCTTAGCAACTGAAGATCAATGTTCGTCATGGCGCATGCAAATGCAACACAAGAATACTAAAAATGAACTGTAGTTTGGATATTTTCTTGCCACTTGAAAGACCTATACAATGTTAGTCGGTTCTTGTCATCTGCACCATTTCTTTCTTGATGACTACTTGCAGTTGTAGGCACAATACACTAGCTAATTGCCTAATTCACACAGGAAGACTGCAGCAGCTTTATCGTACTTGAACTGCTTCGAATACATAAGTTTTGCTGTTTCTGAAGCTGGCGTGGAGAGGAGGCGCGCAGGCAGGCAGTCGAGCCTGCACGGTGCTTACAACATGCAACGCATTCACTAGTCTCATCTCTGTGTACTTCCATGCTCTTGTAGGCTTGTAGCCACTTTGCGATCAACTGCGAAGTTTTCTGATTGCAATCAACAGGCCCAAACCTGCATGTATGTGGCCCTGGCCGACTACATGATCGGCCAGAACTGCATGTAGCTCAGCCAAGCAGTTGTTTCTCCTGCTTTCCCTGAAGCCTCCGCGATGGTGATCCCATTTGTTCCATTGGAGGAGGGTGAAGAAGCGGCCAAACCGAGAGCTGGAGACTTGGGACAGAGGAAGAAGCTCCTGGACCCCAATTCCATGACATTCTCACTTGGGTCCAAATCTGTGGAACAAAAAAAGAATTGAGAAAATCGAACTTTGTACATTATCTATGGTGGAATTTTAGACAAAATTGTTAGCTTAATGGTCGCAGCTAATTGGTGAAGCTATGTGTTGATTCGCTCTAGTTCCTTATGTGTGGAAACATGATCGGGACGAACTTGGCAAAAGATCAAACCGAAATCAGAGATGGTGATGCAAGGAACCAAGGAAACGTACTCTCCAAGCTGAACTGTGAGTAGTGAAGACCGAAGGCGGCCGGGTCGGCGGACGGCAGCAGCGGCCGTCGACCTTCCTTGACGTAGAGCCCCACAGCGGCCGCCACCAGGTCCGACACGCGCCACTCCGCGGACGCCATGACGTGCAGCGGCCACATGCTGCGCTGCACCGACACGCTGACCAGCACCTTGCTCGGCGTCCTCCGTGTCCCCTTCTCGCCGTCCGGGGAACCGGACCGCGAGCTCGCCGCGCCCCTCATGCCGGCCAGCAGGTCCGGCTGCGTCTTGGGCCTCTGCTTCGGCAGCAGCAGCTGCTCCGCCCTGCGCCCGTGGAACGACGCCGACCGCTGCCACGCGCCTTCCGCCGTCTCTTGCCTCTGCCTGCCGCCGGCACCGGAGCAGCCCTTCTCGCCTCGCGGAGGAGCCAGAGGAGGCATATTCCGTGTGTCTTCGCAGTAGAGCTCTAAACGCCAAGGAGAGCACCCGACGGCGCGCGTGTCACGGAACTCGGTGGCGGCCGGACGACGACGGCGTGCGCGCAACGCAGAGCATGCTGCGGGCTGCAACAGCTCCTACGGCAACCACGCAAGAGCGCAAGGCAATGTTATCGAGTATATATAAACCAAGCATTTAGCACATCAATATATAATCACGTCAGCTTCGGACCAACTCCACTATCGGCGAGCCGCCGCCCTTAATCCTGGAATCTTTTACACATTTTTTCATGGAACCAGCGCCAGCACCAGGCATGTGTATCATTCGGCTGGGACTGGGGAACCACCAATCGACCTCTGGATAGGACGGGCGATGGGTGCCGCCGCGTTGAACACGCCCGCGAAAGACCACGGATGGCGACCAGTGAACTCCAATCACACGACCTGTCCACTCCCGCAATATTCTGCTTCGCTAATCAACATGTCGTCGTTAATCATATGCCGTGTGCAGTGCAGAGTGGGCGATTGGGATCGGATCGGCAGGAAAGGAACGGATTGAGAAGTGGCTGGCTAGTTGCGGACGTTCCTGGAAGTTGAAGCGAAAGGGGTCTGGGCGCGGTGGAGCTCGCAACTGGGGGCGGGCGGCCTGCCGCCTGCGCTTGCCTCGCTCGCTTGATTGCCACGCCGCCGAAGACGACAGCGCCGACCAAATAATGCACTGCACGCATGACGCATCGCCTTGCCTTGCCACTCCATGTCTCACGTGCGGTCCAGTCCGGGCCGTTACTGATTTTTTTTAGAGGGTGGAGCCGTGGAGTCAATCTGGAGGGTACCACTGCAGTGGACCACCGTCGCCTGCATCCTGTGTTCTTGCTAATACCTGAGCCGAGATGGCCGGCCAGCTGCTCGACCGATACGTCGCTAGGTTCCTGCTGATCGCTGAGCAAGATGAGGCTTATCTTCTTCGACATCTCCTACCGCCTCGGCCATCTCTTTCTTGCCTTGTTACTTCGCAGTGCCCATGCCTATGCTCCCCTTACCCGCCGTCGGCGAGCACTTTGCTTCCGAAAAAGTTACAGAGCATAATGCTGGTGAAGCCGTGGAAGGTTATGGCGACAAAAGTATTGCCTTGTCGCCATAACCTATTAATCTGCTGACGTTCTAGTTGAGCAGGGCAAACACACACCCGATGGTTGAATCTGTGTCATAATAACACCTTCCAGTGCTTCTTGCTGTGACCAACTGCATCACGGAATTCCACTAGCAAAGAGATGCAATATGTATAATGTGGCGTGTAGAACTCGAAAGATGATCATGGCTGGAAACCTGGGTTAAGTCCCATTAAGACTTTAAGCCCGAAGTGTCCTCCATTTTATTCGACCAGTACTCGATCATGTACTATATAAATATGTATCAATCAATGAGTGAGTGACCAGAAGGATCCCATTACATTATGTCTCATACTATCTCCATAATTCTAATCTCAATGTGACAAAAAAAATCTGATCCTGATTAAGCCAGAAATAACATACACCGCACGTGGTATTATGTACCTACCGCGCAGGTGATGTGGGACGAATTTCCCCAAATGAACCATCGCCTCTCAACTGGCCCAGTAGCCTGCTGGTGGGTCAGGTTCATGTGTCAAGCCCAGTAATGTCAAACGGGCCATGCTCCATAGACTGGTTTGAAATACGGAAAATTTGACCCGGCCCAAATATGATATGGCCCAAATAATTTCGCGCCCAGACCAAGCCGACTCGGGGCTACGGTCCGTGCTTGGGCTAAGTGGGCAGCCTCATGGACGGCACGTGCATAGCTCAATTAGCATTTGTTAAATATATATTTAGTTTACATATAATCAAATAATGTTATGTGGTCTATTGGTAGGTTTGTGTTTTAATAATTTTTTTAGATTATGAGTTCAATTCTCACTTATCTCACCTATTTTGCAATACTTAATACTGAATAATACCAAATGAGATGTTTTGCTTAACAGGTGGGTCTGACTTGATTATCCATTTTGTGACGGGCCATAAGTCGATGATTGAGCCCGTGAGCTACTCCAGCACAGGCTGTTAGACACGACGTGCTCGGTCGGGTCGGTCTCAAATTTAGCAGGCCAGACCATCTGTAACGTCACACGTCCAAAGTTTGCATGCCGCTCAGCTCCTATGTGAAGCAAGTTCGTGCATTCATCCATAGCATCTCTTTTACATTTTCGACCTTGTTTCGTGTAAAAGAATTACTTTGAAGGTGCTATGTTTAGAACAATAAAGGTAATAAATTAACCTTCATCTCTGTAAACAACTAAGGTGAGACTAATACCACATCTTCATTTCACTTTAATTATAAGTCATTAAGACCCAAACTACACCCTACAACTACAGGTTTGAACTGGGGTGTTACAATCACCTCTTTTAAGAGCTGACGTCCTCGGCAACATACCATATATTTTAACGACAGCGGACATCCGTAATACTCTCTCGGTGTAGAGCTCTGCTGTGAGACTAACGACACACGCATGAGCACATACAGTGAAACATTCGCTCTGATACCACTGTAACACCTCGTGTCCAAAGTTCGCTTACCGCCCAGCTCCGATACTACAGCAGGCGCTCCACATGGAAGCTGAGCGGTAAGCGAACTTTGGACGTGGGATGTTACACCATCCGACCTGTTTGGTCATCACTAGTCAAACATAGGATGTACTATCCCCATAGACTTTCATATTTTTTAACCACATTTTCAATAACTTAGGCCTCTTGTGAGGCTGACATGGGCAGCAATTGAAGATAAGTATTGACACCGTTGATTTCTAATATCAACTTTGACTATTTGTCTTATTCAAAAAATGTTCAAATGTGTAAAATTTTATTGTTATTTAATTTATCATTAGTAGAATTTAAATTAATAATTTTACACATTAGAATAAATTTTTTTGAATAAAACGAATGGTTAAGTTAATGTTAAAAATTAACGATGTCAATATTTTAAAACCAGAGGAGTACCTACCACTATTTTGTTTTGGAGGATACCACTATCTTATTTTGGTGAAGGGCTTCATATCCTCACTTTTTTGTTTCGGATGAACCTGTACCAATAATTTCATGCGCATGTGCTTGACTTGACCGAGTGCCGAGACGGTCCGTTTTATACACACCTGTACTATTTTGGCATCTTTGTTTTGACAGAAATGGGATCAGCTGGACCATGCATGGCACTTGTTCCAGGGCATTTCACCACAGTCCACAAACCTTCCATGAGCATCTGCTAATGAGCTCCACAAACCTTCCATGAGCATCTGCTAATGAGCCCACCTGGATCATCTCGCGCGCCCAGCCGCACGTACTGTAGAGACGCGTACACTCGCCGTTCACTCGTCCAGGCCGGCGGCGGCGGGGACCCCGGGCTCCCGGCGCATTGGGCACCACCACCTCAGTCAAGTGGTCACCTGAGCACATCGTAACACATGGCAAGCATGCATGCTTCCGTTTCGTCCTCCGCCGCCCATTAGACGTGTGATCCTCCGCCGCTGCATGTCGTGGTGGTGTTCTTCTCACGGCCAGTTGACAGCGGACGCATGGTCCAAGGAGGCAAGGACCCCAAGCTGTGTACCAATCGGCTGGCCCCAGACCTGCTGCTACCAGCGGACGAGGGCTTAAGGAGGAGAGGAGGATCATTCGTCAATATGCATCAACGATACGGAATTTTTTATCAACGACTAAATTGTTCTTTTCATGAAGTTTTTTTTATTATAGTTCTTTTTCATGAAGTTACCTAACGGTGAATGCTTTCTATGAAAGCGTCCGTCTTCGTGCTTAATCTCTTCTCTTCACCTTAATTCGCCCGAGCTGGCGCTGTGTGCGTGCATACATGGCTTGGACTCCGGAGCATTTGCCTTGCTGATCGATCGTTTCTTTACGAAAACACTAACCAACCCGCCAAGCTATAGGAGGCCCGAACCCGGAGGGTTCTTGCAAGTTGGGGGCCGTCATCCTGCCAACCACAAACTAGCCAACATCTGTACACTTCACGGCCGAGCCCCTTCGCTCTTTTCCCTCCTTTTTCCGCCACGATTGCTCTCATCTTTCGGTGCAAATACTCTGGAAATTTGAGTGGGTACTACGACGCAAGAGTACTCCATCCAGGACTCTGGAAATACTCTGGAAATTTGAGTGGGTACTACGGTGCAAATACTCTGGAAACACTCACCGGGATCAGACAGGGCTCCACAGGACGATATGTCAACACCAGGGCCGGCGTAGCAACTTGTGTACTGAACGTACGTAACGTAGCGGAGGAGTTTGGACGGCAACGTACGGTGCCGGATCGGGTCCCGTCGTGGACAGAACAGAGGCCCGTGCGCGCCGCTGGGACGGCAGCGACGGCCGCTGCGTGGTTGGTGGGTCGGTGACGGCGGTCTACACGAGCGCACCACGTCTCGCCGCGGTGCCCAGACGTGCGTGCGCGGGCACGGGAGGACGGGGGCACAACTGGGCAAGCGCGCGCGCGCCTCGGCAACAACCGGCTGCCGCCTCCGACGCTGCTGCGGGAATCGCATCGCGTTTCCGGCAGCTCACGCGAGCGCTGGTAACGACCGAGCTTTTGCGCCGTAATTCCCCCCTGGAATCCTCGTTCGTCCGGGATCTCGGAGCGCGGCGGCGACCGCAGCCGCTCGTCGGTCTTTCGGTCGCGTTCCCATAACGATGCGGTAGGTCCGATGCGTTCGCATCGCATGCGCGGATGCGCCCGGCGAGGTCGCTTGACTAGACTCCAAGTCCACGTGATTCGATTTCTCTTCGTTATCAATGCCCGGCCGGACCTGTCCTCTTCGTTCCGTAGCGACGGGAACGCGAGTACACGGTACTGAAAGAAGTGCTTGCGGACGAGCTCAGTGGTGGCCTGGTGGGAGGGACGGTGAGATAGGGACACGGCGCGTACGTGTACCTCTAGATGACAACGAGTCGTGAAGTCCAACAGAAAAAGGACTTGACTAATGACTAGAGCCAACGGTCCTTGAGCTCCATGTGGGCGGCGAGAGCTGGGATGGAGCGGTGGGGACAAGGAGCGACGGAGATGGCCATGTGAGACGTGTGAGAAAAGACCACGAAACAGTCCTTGACGTACTGCGTCTCAAATTATTATGACTAGCATATGACTCTCTCTCATTTATACTAGTACTAGTAGCATCTTTGATGAAGTATGTCAACATACGCGCTTGTGTAAATACTCTTTTCTGCTTATATTATAATGCAGGAAAATTTCGGATCTTTAGAAGAAAAAAAATTAAACCATATCAAATAGAGTATGAACTGAAGCTAGAAATAACACTCCACAGCAAGCAATTCACACAGGATCACCAGAACTATCATCCTCCCCTGTAGTGATTGCCTCACATTCTCCAAATGGGTAGTATGCGAAAAATTATATTTTCTCGCATCCAATTCTCTATCTTTTCCATCACTTCCCTATATATGCCTTAAGATAACATCGATGACGAAGCAAAATCTGAGCCTGTAAAATTGCGTACAAGCATCCACGAAATTCCGCACTATGACCGGCTTAGATGGAACACTACATAAACAAATCATGCGAATGTAATTTCTTTGCTTACAAACATATCAATATGCCATTCCTTCTTTTCTTTTTTCCTCCAAAACATGATAGAACAACCTTTGCCTACCACGGTCCCTTCTCGCAGACCATTCAATATCCTGTTGTTATATTGCTAATCGAGAGTCTATAACTGAATATTTGTTTTGAATCTTATGCTTGTTGGATTTAAGATCTTTAAACTCAAATAAGATATACTTTTAACTTTTTTAGTATTTGAACCCCAAATAAAAAATTAATTTACAAACCATCGGGCTAGACTAACTACAGAGTGGACTGGTGGCTTAAGATGATTTAAAAGCCAACATAACGCAAAGAAATTCGTAATCTAAACAGAAAAAGGAAACAAAAGGAAATCAAAGGATACAAAAATCTAGCATAGTAGGACACGCTTGCGGTGAAGCTGCGAGCTAGTAGTAATATCTAGTACTATCAAACACATGGGCAAAAATGAGAGCACGCTATTTCTACATTAGTGTGCTTACTCGTATCTTTGCTTTTGTCCTTGCCTCTTGGCCGAGTCACTAAAGTGACTTCCGAGTGAGCACTACAGCCACCTTCGTGCTCCATCATCGGTTCTTCCATTACTAAAAACGTGCAGATCTCCTTACAGATATCCCTCGCCTGCTTGCCACCATTCGTTACTGGTGTCTCGAAAACTTCCTTAGTCGCCGTGGGAGGCTGGGAGTAATACTGGTGCTTATACCGTAGTGAAGTCACTGTTCAACAATCACTGTTCCCTAGCCGCCATCTATTTCTGTCAACAATCACTGCTCAACGGTCCCTTGTCGCTCGGCCAACACGACTCAAATTGGATACCGTCCCCTGAGGCCCGGTTTGCATCAAAGGAAATTCAAAGGAATTTCAAAGGAATCCATTCCATAGGAATGTTTCCTATATTTGATGTTTGGAATGGAGGAATGATGGATTCTTTTCCTAAGGAATGGTGAGAGCTCCTTCACAAAACAAAGGAAAGAAAAAATGAGGTTGGAGCTAAAGGAATTTTTCTTTTGCTTGTTCACCGTGGAGACTACAACGGCTAGCATGCAAGCACTTGGTGTACAGAGGATATTATATTTATTAGCTAAAAGTAATTAAAGAAGAAATGACCAATTTAAAAGTGCTAAGAGATTTATAAAATGATTGTATTTTATTTTATTATTATTATTATTATTATTATTATTATTATTATTATTATTATTATTAATGGAGAAAGAAATTAGCAATTAAAAGTGTTATGAGATTCATAAACTACTTAAATAATAATTATTATTATCTCAATAAATTGTAGTTCCTATATTTATATTCATTCATTCCAAACATTTATCATTAGAATTACAGTAATTTATTTAATTGATATAAATTTGGTCTTGATATATATTTATCATTTCTATTTTTGTTTCCTGTGTTACAAGTTCTTTCATTCCAATCACCATAAGATTTGCATTCCTGTGTTTTCGAATCATGTAGTTTTTTTTATTTTTTTTATTCTTGTGTTATTTTGGTTTCTACGAGTTTTTTTTTCTGTTCCTGTATTTTTCCTTTCCTTCGTTTCAAACGGGCCTGAAACGGCCACACGCGTGCCTCTATCGCGTTGACAAGATTTGAAAAATCCCACACTACCACAGTGCGCACGTTTTTGTGGGGTTATTCCAAGAAGCCACGGCGAAAGAGGGAAGCCGGGCGCCGGAAACCGCCGAGCCAAGGCAAAGGCAGAGCCAGGGGGAATGCACTGCACCTTCCGTTGGATTGCAGTGAGGGCGTTTGGTCTTGGGGTTGGTTGGTGAAGTTGCGGAGGTTTGTTTTGCCGCTGACCCGACCAACCCGACTCCGAGGCTCGGAGCATCCATCCCCACCGAGCGAGCCACCAACCCCCGAAGCACCGGACGCCACACCAATCCGCGCCACCTATATATCACATCCCACTGTCCCGCACCCTCCTCAGCTTCTCGCTCTGAAGCTTCACCAAACTTACCGAGTTACCCGGGCACGGTTCGGCGTTCCTCTTGTACCAAACGCAGCACGAAGCAAAGAGAACAGAAGAGAGGTAGCTAGCTGAGCTGAGATAACTGGTTTTGCCATGGCTACGGCGAGTTTGATCAAGGCGCCCGTCGGCCAGAATCCGAGGCTCGCGTCCCACGCCCCGGGGAGAGCCAGCGGCGTGGTCAGGTGCTCGTTGCAAGGTGCGGTGGTCGGCGGCCGGACGGAGTGGCAGAGCAGCTGCGCGGTGCTTTCAAGCAAGGTGGCCGCGCTCGGTTCGCACTCCGTCAACGGGCAGGTCGCCCCAGCTCCGGGGCCGGCGCAGAACGGGTCGGTGCTGGACCTGGTCCCGGTGAGCAGCATCAACGGCGCCGTGGCAAAGAACCTGCCGCAGCCGCTGCGCATCTCGGACCTGTCCCCCGCGCCGATGCACGGGTCGCAGCTCCGCGTGGCGTACCAGGGCGTGCCGGGTGCGTACAGCGAGAAGGCGGCCGGTAAGGCGTACCCGGGGTGCGACGCGATCCCCTGCGACCAGTTCGAGGTGGCGTTCCAGGCCGTGGAGCTGTGGATCGCGGACCGCGCCGTGCTGCCCGTGGAGAACTCGCTGGGCGGGAGCATCCACCGCAACTACGACCTGCTGCTGCGCCACCGGCTCCACATCGTCGGCGAGGTGCAGCTCCCCGTGCACCACTGCCTGCTCGCGCTGCCCGGGGTGCGGAAGGAGTGCCTCACCCGCGTGATCAGCCACCCGCAGGCGCTGGCGCAGTGCGAGCACACGCTCACCAAGATGGGGCTCAACGTCGTCCGCGAGGCCTTCGACGACACGGCCGGCGCCGCCGAGTACGTGGCCGCGAACGGGCTCCGCGACACCGCCGCCATCGCGTCGTCCCGCGCCGCCGAGCTGTACGGGATGGAGGTGCTCGCGGACGGCATCCAGGACGACTCCGGCAACGTGACGCGGTTCGTGATGCTGGCGCGGGAGCCCATCGTGCCTCGCACCGACCGCCCGTTCAAGACCAGCATCGTGTTCGCGCACGACAAGGAAGGGACCTCCGTGCTGTTCAAGGTGCTCTCCGCCTTCGCCTTCCGCGACATCAGCCTCACCAAGATCGAGAGCCGCCCGCACCGCCACCGCCCCATCCGCCTCGTCGACGACGCCAACGTCGGCACCGCCAAGCACTTCGAGTACATGTTCTACGTCGACTTCCAGGCCTCCCTCGCCGAGCCCCGCGCGCAGAACGCGCTGGCCGAGGTCCAGGAGTACACCTCCTTCTTGCGGGTGCTCGGGAGCTACCCAATGGACATGACACCCATGACCTCCGGATCATCCTCCACCATTAGCTCGTCCGATTCCTCTTCGTGATTGCTCCTACAGCTCCGAGGAAAATTGCTCGAGTAGAGACGCTGGTTTCTGGTCATGCCGTCCTACTCGTTCCTCGTGGCCGGGAGTGATTAATTTTGTTCTTTTTACCTTGATAATTCGTGTGACTGTTACATTACCAGCTAAGTTCATCAGCAAATGAATATATATACACACCTGTGAGATATATATACTCCATGGTATTATTTTCAAGTGTTAGCTCAATGGTTGCTACTAGTAGCTGATTTTTTAATGGCGGGCTACATCAAAAGGGAAAACACGCTTTTCTACCACCAATTCTAACTGTCCAAACGGGTGGTAGGTGGCGACGACATTTTCTTCGTGTTCGTTCCTCTCCTGGTAGTAACCTTCTGCAGATTTGCCCCGGCAGTTGTTGTCAAGTCCACGGCACCGTGCTTCTTCCTCCAAATGGGGATGGTCAAAGGCTCACCGAAAACTGGAAGAAATGTGTTGATACGGTCAGACCGTGCGTGCGCGTGGGTTACCTTTTCAAAGGACGGGGTACTGCGAACTACTCCATCCCCCGCATAAACTAACACAAAAACGCCTCGTTGCACACATGGTTGTGGTGGGACATTGACGATGACATTGCAGTGATTGAATTTCAGTAGTCCAAACAGCGACGTCGTACCTACGCCCCGCGACCGGCCGGCCCCGCTGCCCAACCGCAGCCACAGAACTGTTTGGTGGCGACAATACGACGGAGCGCCATGTATGGGGCACGCCTGCTTACAGAAGCTACATACGCCTATCGGCCTATATGCTTCTCTAGATGCTGAATAAACACGACAAAATGCTAAGCTGCAAACTTTGAAGCAAGGGGAAAAGACAACTACCAAGAACAAAACAAAAAATGTTTTAGTTTGGTCATTATCATTGGAAAGGAGATCCTTTTCGCGTGACCAAAATTCATAATTCACTCTCTAGCAATGTTTAAGTGTCATTATATTTACTGTTCGGCTGGAAGAATCGAGTATACCGTACCGATCATCAAGGAACTAGAAAAACATCGGTTCAGAAGAAAAGAAAGAAATTAGTTCGCGCTAACACATGGAGCTTCGTTTGTGATGAGATACCCACGAATGCTAATTTCTAGCGTTGTTCAACCACCCTCCATTCGCTCTAGCAAGTAAGACTGTGTTGACATTGTCAACAAAATTATATATTTGGACCAGCAGGCAATGCTCTTCTTTTCTAACCAACCCATTCAATTTTAAGTCTCTGGCTCACTCAAATATTGACTTTATGACTAACTAATGATATTTTTCCCGTCAACAACATTCGTTCGTAGGAACGCATAGGGATATGACGTGTATATACTCGTATTTCCGATTAAACCACATTTTTTGTGCAACGGAAAAATAAATAGGCCAAATAAATACGTGGCAGGTTCGTGCTCCGCGTGCCGTGGGCCGCCCAAAGGCCGAAGGAAGATCCAGCCATAGTTGCGCTCCGCCGCGGCTATCAGCGCATATGGCGAAAGGATTTGTTCGAAAATCGCAGGCCTTCCCAAGTTGGAGTTCAGTATTTGTGTTGGTCTGCGAAGGTGGCCTGGTGGGCCGTCACAAATTTGATAGGCAAATGGGGAAAAAGGCGCAAAAAGGGGGAAAAAAAAAACTCTTCCGGCACCACACCCGCACGTGAGAATCTTTGTGTGCAGTACAGTTCTGGTGTGGTCACCGTGTTGCATCCGTGTCATGTTCGGTTGCTCGCTCGACTAGTCCCGTAACTCCCGTTGTGCAGTCGCAAACTAACTGGACGCAGAAGGTTATCAAATCAGCTACACAGATTTGCACGGTTTAGCGGCGCGGTGGCATCTCCCTCCCCTCCGGAAATGCATAGGCATAGCGGCATCTTCCAAAAATGGTACAGTGGCTTTCAGATCGGTGGGCAATGAGCAGTGTGTCAAACTAGGAGTAGCACACATTGAAACCATGGCTAGGCTACACGTCCTCTCTGTGTTCGTGTTTGTGGATCTTGCGACCGGCACTTCTAAATATTAAAAATCCATCCCAGTATAGGAGTACGTCTCAATAAAAAACAGCTAGTACTAATACTGCAAGTAGCGTTTCTAGACCACCGTTGGGATACACGTTGCCGATTTCGAGGAAGGTTCTTGCATAAATTTGCTTCAGGATGGCTGCTTCGCACATGTTATATGCTGACAATAGGAGCAACCGTTTATAGACCATAAAGCAGCATAGATCTTGTTTTTGCGATTGATTCCTCGGGGGCCTGCACATGTGTGCTCCGCACCAAAGTGCTGGATTATAGTAATTTTCCATCCCGTTGAGTACAAATAGTACAAAAAGACAAGAAAACAAGTACAAACGTAGTAGGAGTACGCAGTACCATGACGTGAAAGCAGCTGACAGGACATGCCCCCCGTTGAGGTTGAGAGTACAAACAAGAACATGCTGCTGCTTAAGCACACATCAGTACCATAAGTACAAACAAGAACATGCTGCTTAGCCCATGATTACGGTAGATCGGTCGAGGACAAGGAGGGAAGGGACGGGGACCAGGGCGAAAGCGGGGCTCGCTGTAACGTACTCTACTTCAATCCCAAAAAGCGTGCGCCAACGACCCAGCACGGCGGTGCCGCTCGCATGGACGGTTCGCCTCCAGTGGGACTCGCGAGAAAACTGCTTGGCTCTTGCCTCTTGCCGTGGGAGAAAAACCGGGGCGTGCTGCCAACCCCCAATTTTTCCCATCAGTTGGGCGAAGAAACAGAACTCCTTTTCGGTCGAAGTAGTTTGGAGTTTGGACGGCAGAATCCCTGCCCACTCGAAGACGCTTTTCACGTTCCGCTCGTGCAGCAGCATCTTCTGTTGTGCAGACCTTCTTTTTTTTTTCTTAGCTGGACTTATCATCTTCTGTGTGCGGACCGAGCACGCCAGTGACGCGCTGGAGCTATGTTTCGAAACGCAGCAACGGTCTTCGGCGAGGCACCTGCTGCACGTTTCGTGTACCAATTCCCCGCTGCTGCGGACGTCAGTGTCGCGCGACTGACTAGCGCACATCGGTCGCGGCTGGTCGCGCGACGGCTATAGGCGATTCGGCGGCGAGGCAAGGCCCCGGCACCCCCTCTGTTCCCTGGGCCACAAGCAACAGCGCCGCTCCGGACCTCATTCATTCTCGGGTAGCGCACCCCGGGACGGACGGGCGTGTCAGGGAGCGCCGTCAGCGCGCCCGGTACGCTGATGAACCGCGGTCCGTGGAGCTCGTAACGAACGAACGGATGGCTTTCGTAGGATTTTCGTGTCGAAACAGGACTACAGCAGCGCGGCGCGCGGGATCGACTAGGCAGGCACGTCTGAGAACTGAGGCTTGCTCTACAGCCGTCAATGGGGGCGATTAAGACGGCCGTAACCGTCGCAGCTCGCAATGGCAATAAGCCTGGCAGCTAATCGCTACCAAGGAGAGTGAGATCCCGCGTGTCGCTTTCTGATCCAACGGTTCCCTCCCACGGGCAGCAGCGACAGCCTCGGGCGCCGCCGCAGGCGATGCGCGCACCGCTTTCCTTCGGCGACGGCGGTGCAGGACGACGATCTCGGTCAGACACACGGGGGGTGCTAGCTTTTGATGCGGCTGCAGGTGCCCGTTTCGTCTGGGAAGTTTCAGTTAAAAGCGCAAGATGCGGTTTCCCCCCACGCCTCGGCTGCGCGTTAGCGTTGCGCCTGTGTCTCTGCCTCCTCACCTATTGTTACAGAACAGGCAAGAAAAGGGAGAAGGAAACTGTGGCATACTAGTACAAGTTCAGCCCTCGTGCCGTTCAACTTAGGGAACCCAAAACAAAGATCATGGAAGAATGAGATGCATATTATATGATGATGATTTGCCTCGGAGTGCACGGTGGAATTTGTACTCCGATCCACTGGCGGAAGGAACGGAATTAGAGGTGTCATGGCAGCCAGGGAACAGTAGTAGTCCGCGGTGTCAGCGGCACAGGATCGGAGGGAGGCGATCGAGACGAGCGTTGCGGAATGGGAGGAGATTATACCTGCCTTGTAAAGCACCAGCCTATTGCCTGTCAGGATTCCCGATTAAGTGATACCTTCCTCCTGCGATTACCGAACCATTGCCCTCCTCGCTTGCTTTCCCGTCCTGATGCCCATCGCCATCGCCGATTCGGCATGATGCCGCTGCTGTTGCTCTCCGCAAAGCAGTGCCGGCACAGCACACCCATCCCGGTGGCCAGTGGAAGGTAGGTAGGCAGGCAGGCAGCCGACGCACAATTCCAAAGCGGAGCCCGTGCGCGCGCGCGCGTGCGAAGTGCGTCCGTCCACCGAGAGAAAGAGAAGATCGAGGTGCTATGAAGGACCTGGTCTCGTGCTTCAGCGAGCACGCCGTGCGGATCTCCGACGTCGCTTGCTCCGGCGGCGCCAATGCGGCGGCGGAGGCTCAGCCTGGGGGAGGACCGGGGAGGGCGGCGCTCAGCGCGGTGACCACCGTGTACCGCGCCCGGCTCGCGGCGTCCGGGAAGGACCTGCTCGTCGACGTCACGTGGTCGAGGGCGCCCGACGGCCCGGCGCTCTCTGTCGCCGTCCACGAGCCCGCGGCGTCGCGCCACCGCGGGGGAGAGCCGCTCGCGGCGGCGCCGCGGCACCTGCACAGGAAGAAGGGCAGCGGGACGTTCACGGCGGGCAGCTGCGTGGTGGGGGCGTTCTGGGACTTCGCCGCCGCGCGGTACGGCGGCGCCGGGGCCCCGGAGCCGGTCTCCGGGTTCTACGTCGCCGTTGTCGCCGACGCCGAGTTCGTGCTCCTGCTCGGCGACCTCAGCCGCGGGTACGCGGCGCGGCTGCACGCCGGGATCCCGATCGTCGCGTCGCGGGTGGCGCGCCGCCGGGAGCGGTTCGTCGGGGGCGGGTGCTGGTCCACGCGGGCGCGGTTCTCGGAGTCCGGCGCGGAGCACGAGATCGGCATCGCACTGGACGGCGACGCGGAGGGATGGGTCTCCGTCGACGGGCGCAAGGTGGTGCAGCTCCGCCGCCTCAGGTGGAACTTCCGCGGCTGCCACACCGTCTTCGTGGACGGCGGCGCGCCGGTGGATGTGACGTGGGACCTGCACGGCTGGCTGTTCCAAGCCGGCGCTGAGCCGAACGCGTCTTCCTCCTGCGCCGTGTTCACGTTCCAGACGCGCGGAGTTTCGGAGCCGAGGCTGTGGACGGAGGACGACGACGATTACACTGACGGCCAGCTGGAGAAGTCGGCCAGCGGCCGGCGACAGAAGGCAGGAGGCGGTGGGGCGTCTGGGCAGGGATTCTGCCTGCTGATCCAAGGTTTCAGAGGCTTTTCAAAGAGCACTTAACCTGTACATGCCGTTACAGATTTTCTTTTGCCATTCTTCTTCTTCTTCTTGCTTGGAACTGATTAGGATCATGCTGCTGCTTGGTTCTTGTTGATCAAAATCTTATGTGTGACAAGGTGTGATTGTGAATGGCAGGATAGGGTCAGGAGAGGTTGACACACAGAGACATGCTTCCGACGTTTCGTTTCAGTTTGAGCGGTGTTTTCGTACATGACTGTAACAGGGTTCTACTAGTTATCAGAAAAACAACAAAGGTTGAAATTTTCTTTTGTTCTTTTCATGAAATTGTTTGACCTTCATTGTTTCTTGGTTACTGCCTTGGTTATTATCAAGCCAGGCTGAGAATGTCACTCTGTGTGAGGAGGCTGATAGATCCCTGTGGGTACTCACGGAATCCTAAATAATCATCTCAACACCACAGTATCTGTAGTCCAAGTAGGCATTTATAAACATGTGAACCGCTTAGCAAATGGACTTGTTTCTTTCAAAAAAGAACATTATGTACTTGTAAGTGGGATTGTGGAGATATGGATCGACCAAACCACTTTATGGTTTTGGTGCCGCACAATTGTAGTCATTTTCTTGAGAAAGATGTGCACATCCATAGCCGTCACAGATGTTGATTGCTCAATTTGTAAGAGCCTAATTTAGTACATACAGTGGGCGTATCTGAATAAACGACAGTTGAGTGATGGCTTCATCACAGTATTCACCATACAGAAGTTTGCTTGATTGCAGATTGCTTCTGTCAAAATCACCTTGCAAGTTGCAACCAGGTAGCTGTACTACATTCATAAAGCATTAACAACATAATTACCGCACTTTACTTGTTGAGTAAATTTCAAAGAACTATAGATTTAACATCTAATTTCAAAAAATTATACATTTTAAGCTACAGTTTATCACAAAACTACCGGTTTTAGCCTGCCCCATGAACCTGACAGGTGGGCCCCAGCTGCAGTGTGATAAGCACCTCTAATGTTAAATCTGTAGTTTTGTGATAAATTGTAGTATAAATGTGTAATTTTTTGAAATTGAATTTTAAATCTGTAGTTCCTTGATAATATTTTCAAAGCACATGTAGTTCTCTGAAATTTACTTTTACTCGTTCTCTCCGGTGCCCATACGACATTACGACACAACGGAAGGAGTTCAGATTTACTCCACCCATTATGTTAGCATTTGAAACTTCACCAAAATTACTGCCCCCGTCCATTTATGCTAGCATTTGAAACTTCACCGTTAAGTTTCAGATGCTCACACAAATAGACAAGGGAGCAGATTCCAGCATGGACCAACCAGCGCACTGACATCATTCCATTTTAGATTCCACCTGTTGGATTGAAACTGCACATGATTAGGAGGCGCACTTGCAAACTGAATTGTTTTTTTGCCGAAGGTTTACAAAGAGAGAGACTTACTAGCATTTTGAAAATCACTTCCAAAAGCTTCAAAAGGTCACTCAGTTCCGAGGTCCCAATGCACACTCCCTCTTGGTTGACCTTCCTTTGGCATCTTTCCCAAGCAACTTACCAACCGATCTTAAGCAACAGACATAACTTTATGCAGAACCTTCTTTA
Organism: Zoysia japonica; assembly: GCA_001602275.1. Taxonomy (NCBI): domain Eukaryota; kingdom Viridiplantae; phylum Streptophyta; class Magnoliopsida; order Poales; family Poaceae; genus Zoysia; species Zoysia japonica. The sequence goes on along the minus strand of BCLF01000006.1, from coordinate 1,997,061 downwards.
AAAACGATAATCCTATGTTACTTGTCTGTCAGGTCAAACCGGTGCAAATGCAGCTTTGATTAGGTGCCCCAACATCCCTAATAAACTGCAAATGCAAAAGCACGCGTTCAATAAAGCTGTAACTGCAAACCTGGAACAGGAAGGATACTTGGGCACGACGTGCAGTATCCGATCTTCCTGGAGTTGTCTAACGCTTACGGGCATCCACATCGAAGTGACAAAAGCCAGCCGGGCACGTATGGTCCAGTTCGTGATCAACACGACGTCGTAGCGCATTTTTCTGAGAACCGTAAGCAACATGAGCCAAGGTTTTTTTTTTTTTTGATTAAACGTGAGCCAAGGGTTGGAGGAATAGTCTTTCAGTCTATCCGATGAGCATGTAGCTGGACGTGGAAAGCAACTAAGGTACAGCGCAGCCAGAGGAAACATAACGTACGCGTCCGACAGTTTTGAAAGGACGTGAGGGTTCAAACCAGAAACGTTTTTCTAACCCAACGTCATTACATAAGATTGTTAAACAAAATTCAGTGAACAGCACCTACTTTTGAAACAAGATGAACCAATATGCTGGGGGACACGGGAGCCTCTCCGAATGGACAAGCTAGAGACGCCGGTGGCCAAGATCATTGTACCGCGCCAAATGTGAAACTAACGGCAAGAGGAGACCTTGTCATTGTACCGCGCCAAGCAAGCCACACCTATGACACACTACATTTCTATGCAAAGGGCACTAAACCACATATATCTAGACATGTGGATCGGGCTAAACGGTTGTCACAAGGCTTGACCTGTTCTGGCCTGGCACATGCATAGCCAGATATGGCCAAACACGAAGGATAGATGGACCGTGGAAGCTTAAAGCACGGTACGGGTTGCTCGTGCGAGAGTGGCGACAGGAGAGCGAGAGAGGCGATTCCGATTCCCCGGCCGATCTCGTCGGGACCCCTTCGCCTCTGGCGGCCCTGAGCTACCGGGGTTCGTTCTGCTTCCTAGTATTAAGTAAATAAGGTAGGTTTTGTAATCCGATGGCTTTGGCTTCTTCAAAGTTCATCGTGTTCTTCCCCCTTCAGGCGATTTTTGGATTCGGGTTCTTAAGCTCCATGTCTGAGGGTTCTCCTGTGAGGTATGTATCCCGTACCTATGAGAAATCGGGTTACGGTTTCTTCCCATTTTGGGTTGCTTCGTTGCTCGTCAGTTCGGGGTTGCTTGCGACACTAAGCGTCAGATCCCCAAGCTTTCGACGATGAGATGACCGTTGGTCATCTAGATGTGCCGGTGAGTTCATCATTCCAACAGCACATCGGTGTGTTCGATGTGCTAATTGATGGAGCCTCGAAAAAATATGAAGCTTCTTCGTCGGAGAGGGAATCCGCTTCAAGCTGCATCCTCGACGGCTCGTGTTGGTCTGTCGTGGAGTTGCTCCAATTGCCGGCGACGAGTGCGACCGAGAGAACTTTACTTGGACTTGCATGTATTTTTTATATTTTCCAAAGATATCTTTGTAAAGTTTTCAATGTACTGATACTTCCTATCAATATATGAAAGGAAACCCAGTTAAAAAAAAAAAGGACCGCAGGCCTGTTGGCCTAGCATAAGCACGACACGATTAGGTCAGTTCGGTCAGGCACGATACCACTCACATAGCCCCTCAAACCTAGCCTAACACGGCGCGGCCCAACAAGATTATGAGTCTTATAGTTTAAAGTTCATGTTACTTGATCTATTTATATTTAAATTTAAGGTTTTGTTTTGAACAAAATTTCAAAAATAATGATTTTTTCTCATCCGTGCTATAAAGCCAGATGAGCCCAACTGCCCAAGCAGATGGGAGAATCCTGGACAGCTCTCACGATCCATCGGACTCGCGTTGGGATGGGTTTGAATATTAACACGGGCCTTTTAGCTTATCAGGAACGTTCTAAAAGGCCTCGTCGTTACGGATCGCGTCTCCTCGCGAAATGGGCTTCGCCGCACGCCGGAGCCGACGCTGGCTGTCGCAGGAACCGCGACTATTTCGTCACTGGCGGTTAAATGGGTGAGTACTTCTCGGCTTCTTCACGGCCAGGACCTGGATGATCGTTGAATGCGTTGCCGGCGTAAGGTGGGGCTCGACTGTGTACATTAAAAATATTAGCCGTATCTTGTCAATCTTGCTGGGGGTCCATTTGTACGTCAGATTCCCTGGTATAGTTAGTAGTTCGCCGTTAGTTTGGGGTTTCCGGAGACTCGCAACAGCATTGTTAACTCCGGCCAGGCCAACACCGGGCAAGTACCTGAAATTGAAAAGAGTGAATACAAGTACAACGGATCGGTACTTACCGCGCATGACGGAACCCCCCTGACCGAAAAGGGTGGATACCGGAACAGGACAAGCTCGTTTCGCCCATCCCCGCTGGTCGTCCACATACGCAGGAGTCTGAGTCTCTGCACCGTTGCGGAATTTATTTGTGCACCTAATGCTGACGACTTTTCTCTGGTGCACCAACCTGTCAATCGGTGCAGCGAACGAGCAGAACACGCCAACGGCTTCGCGCATTCCGTGGGCGACGAACCGAAACTGCTCCGTGCCGCCGTCGGTCACCGCTTCTAGAACCGCGCCGTGCCGGGCCAGCGGTGCGGACGAACGAGCCGAAGAAGCCGCTGGACACCGCGCGCGCGGTCGCGCGTCACTGTCCGCGTCCACATGCCGATGCCGCTCTGCTGGTCGAAGCTCCTTCCACTGCCACTGTCACTGCCAGCCACCAACGATCTGTCCCGCACTGTCCACGTACTACTGCTCTGCACGCACGTCGTGTCGCGGTGCCGACGGCGTCCCCGGCCGGGTCCCTGCCCCGTCGACAGCGGCAATTGCCAAGGAAGGCAGCTCAGGGCGTGATGAGTTTTTTTTTTTAAAAAAAAAGAAACAGAGCGTGATGAGTTGACCGTATATCTTTGTTTCAAAGTTGCATTTTCGTCTTGATTAGTTGGGTGACAGCTGACGGAATTCAACTTCGTCTCTACTCGGCTTACGGTTTTTAAGCTGTTGATTCTAACTCATTCAGAATCTAAGAAGCTCTGCTGCTATTTAATGTTTTTTAAGAATTGATTTTTCTCTGATTTTATAAATTAATTTTTTAAAATAAACTAAGAGGCTGTGAGCTAAAAAAAAGTACCTTCTTCTGATTCTGTAAAATGATTCTTTGTCTTGATTTTATAAGTTTATCTTAAAGAATAAAAAAAATACTTTCAGCCACGTAATCATTTCACACAAGAATCAAGAATAAATCAGAAGAATTAAGAGTGAAATTAAAAGCTGATAGCTCTACCAAAAAGGCCTTACACGGTGCGGTATCAACGGGGCCTGGCTCGTTAGAGATAAGCCTGACTCGGTTGAGAAGGAAACTTGTCGGTCGGAGTGAATACGAAGACCCGACCATTGGATATCGCCCACGGATCAATTTATAGCTCATAAAAGACTTCATTGCATCAAACCACGAAAGAGCATCTCGGCCCTCTAGGGTCAAGGCCGCACGAACACGACAGTCCGACCACCAAAAAGTTGAAGATGCATAATAATAAAACCTATCCAATCAACGACCGGGAAGCCAATGTTCTTGCCCGACCACAAACACATAGATTTTTTATAACATACAACAAAAAAGCGTTTAAGAAGAAGATAAACATCTGAACGACGCGTTTCGACGGGCAGTAAAGCTAAATGAAAAAGTGTCATTTATCCTTTACCACTAGATAAAAGACGATCAAAAGACACCGACAGGCTGCTCCGACACCAGCGAGCGCTAGAGGATCATCTTCGCGACGAATGCAGTCGCCCTTGTCAAATGGCCACTAGGTTCCGTAGACGACAAATTTGTAACTCCGGTCCGACTCTTATATAAAAGAGCACCGAAGGCCTTACACGATGAGATCGAACAAGCGACAGTAAACATATACGCATACGCGTGCTAGAGTTTTTGCTCGTGCTAAGACCTTTCTGTCACTGTACTTGCATTACTAAGGTCATACGATCCACTCTTGCAGATAGAGTATTACTTCTCCGTGACGGCTCGAACTAAACTAAACTTTGAGTTTTTAGTAAATTAAGCCACCTCAAATTAAAAAAACACATTAAATCTCTCTTCAATTAAATAAATTATATTGTGCTGATAGTTAAAAAACACCGACAAAACTAATCACACGCCCTCAGTCACTGCACGCACCTGTTGCTGCTGGCACCGAATTGCAGTCCCGATCCGCCCAGTACCGTGGATAATCGAATTGCAGTCGCCGATTCTGACGAGAGGCCGCGTTCTTAACTGGCAGCCGCGTGCCCCACGGTGTACACGCCCAATTAATCCGTGCTTGCGTTGGGGTCAAGACGCAACAAACAGTATGGATAGATGGCCGGCTGGCGGGAAGAGAACACGAACGCGCGCATCGGCGTCGACTGTACCGCGCCATTAGTACCGAAATGCGCACGGCACCGAAGCGAGTAAATACATGCCGCCACGCTGTTTGGCAGAACTTCTTGATTTCGATCGCTTAACGACCTGCTCCGAATGGAGAAAGGGACGAAGAGAAGAAAAGTGAATTACTTCGGTTACCTAAGACGATTTGCTTGATTTTTTGGATGGTTGCAAATCACCCATTCATTCATGACAGAGGTCAACAAACAAGACAAAGCAGTACTGAGTACCACACCTACAGGTACCGTCATGTAGCCGGTGCTTATACGTCTCACTACCACGATCGCGTCACGGTAGAAGTCACACCTTGCTCCTTTGGGCCAGGCGGTGCAGGTGCATCAGGAAGACTTGCTATACTGTGGTCGCTGAGCAGCGCCGGCGATCTCCATTCAATGTCCCAACCACTTTTTTCGCCTCCCATTTACTCCGCTCCCCTCTCGTGGCTCCAGCCATCCAACTTCCTCCGCTCCAACTCCACGGCCCGGCCTACCGCGCCCTTCCACCAGTTTGTTATATCTAGTGGCAGCCTACGCGCACTGACTGATCCAACGGACTCATTCTTCATCGCCAACCTCGTCAAGCGCTCGCATTTATCGTCACGTCCGTGTCCATGCAGGTGCCGACCCTTGCTGCCGACGCGATGCCGGTGCCGCCGGACTCGCCGTCGTTCTTCCTGCTGGCATTCACGGTGGCCGTGGCGACCGCCGTGCTGGCCGTGGCGGTGGCCGCTGTGAGGTACAACCGGCGGTACAGGGGTTTGAGGCTCCCCCCGGGCCCGCCCGGGTGGCCCGTCATCGGGAACCTGTTCCAGGTGGCCTTCTCCGGGAAGCTGTTCATCCACTACATCCGCGACCTGCTGCAGGAGTACGGGCCCATCCTGACGCTGCGGATGGGGGAGCGCACGCTCGTGGTCATCAGCAGCGCCGAGATCGCGCACGAGGCGCTCATCGAGAAGGGCCGCGAGTTCGCCAGCCGGCCGCGGGAGAACACCACGCGCAATATCTTCTCGTCCAACAAGTTCACCGTCAACTCCGCGCTGTACGGGCCCGAGTGGCGGCTGCTGCGCCGGAACATGGTGTCCGGGATGCTGAGCACGTCGCGGCTCAGGGAGTTCCACCACGCCAGGATGCGCGCCATGGACCGGTTCGTGGCGCGGATGCGCGCCGAGGCCGCGGCGTCGCCCGACGGCGCGTCCGTGTGGGTACTCCGGAACGCGCGGTTCGCCGTGTTCTGCATCCTGCTCGACATGACGTTCGGCCTGCTGGACCTCGACGAGGACCACATCATCCGCGTGGACGCCGTGATGAAGCGTGTGCTCCTCGCCACCGGCGTGCGCATGGACGACTACCTCCCGTTCCTCCGCCCCTTCTTCTGGCGCCAGCAGCGCCGCGCGCTCGCCGTGCGGCGCGAGCAGGTCGAGACCCTCCTCCCGCTCATCAACAGACGCCGGGACATCCTCCGCGACATGCAGCGCTCGCCGCCCGACCCCAACGTCGTCGCTCCCTTCTCGTACCTCGACTCCGTCCTCGACCTCCGCATCGAGGGCCGCAACGCCGTGGCCAACGACGACGACCTGCTGGTCACCCTCTGCGCGGAGCTGATAAACGCCGGCACCGACACCACGGCCACCGCCATCGAGTGGGCCATGGCGCGCGTCGTGGACAACCAGTCCATCCAGGCCCGGCTCCACGAGGAGATCATGGAGCGAGTCGGCGACGCGCGGCCCGTGGATGACAAGGATACCGACGACATGCCGTACCTCCAGGCCTTCGTCAAGGAGCTCCTCCGGAAGCACCCGCCAACGTACTTCTCGCTGACCCACGCCGCCATCCAGCCTGGGAGCAAGCTCGCCGGGTACGACGTCCCCGCGGACGCGAACCTGGACATCTTCCTCCCGACCATCTCGGAGGACCCGAAGCTGTGGGACCGGCCGACGGAGTTCGACCCGGACAGGTTCCTTTCCGGCGGCGAGACGGCGGACATGACGGGGTCGGCGGGGATCCGGATGATCCCGTTCGGTGCGGGGCGGAGGATCTGCCCGGGCTTGGCCATGGGGACGACGCACATCGCGCTGATGGTCGCGCGGATGGTGCAGGCGTTCGAGTGGCGCGCGCACCCGTCGCTGCCGACGCTGGACTTCAAGGACAAGGTGGAGTTCACGGTGGTGATGGAGCGCCCGCTCGTCGCAGCGGTGAAGCCCCGGAACCTCTCGTTCTGAGATCTGAGATCAACGCGTGCATGAATGTGCATGGACGCGCATCGTCAATGTGGCAGCACGACGTCGTCCGTACGTGCGCCGTTCTTTCGTCGGCAGGCACCCGGTCATGGGCACGGAAAGCTACGTGAACGAGTGCTACTGTGGCTAATAAGCTACTCTAGCTAGTAATTCAAAGTCGTTCATCATGAGTTATGAACGTCCATGTATTTGTATGAATCATCTATTTTGATAATACTACTAGTTTGGTGTCTGGGGCATGTTTAGTGGTAGTAGTTCATCACCTTATATAAGAACAATACCTTTCTTCTTTCTTGGGATCACTAGCACTTGCAGCCTTCGGTTGACGACCATGCCCGTTCCTAATTGTTATCTTGTCTGGACGTGGTACATGCAACGAGCGGTTGTACCGCAGCACTTTTCCGGCAACTTGGTCAATCCGTCAATGTGTAGTTACTGACATAGTTCAGGTCCAGCTTAATTAGATCCCGGGTAAAAGTACACCAAACTATGTAGTATCAGACAGATGATCAACAGTCCAAGCCGTCCAAGGTACATCGTCCATGAAGTCGGTAGATTGCGTCAAGTCATTTCCTAATGATCGATTGGCCGGTGAAGTCACCAGTTGACTAGTTGTTCAATATTAGTGGAGAAGATTTGTGTTAAGAGTGCTAGCAATGTAATTAAGCATATGTGAGGGTGCTACACATTGCCAACTTCTTTTTCTATTTTAATATTCTGACATATTGTTGTTCATTATTATAAATGTCAACCTCTCTAAATAAAGAGTGGAAAAGAAAGAATCAAACTTAGAGAACACATCTTCCACAATTTATTAAAACTTGATTATATCTGGTAATTTTCGGCAAGCACTTCTGTTATGTTTTTTTCTTCGAAAAAGAGCATTTCTATTAGAGGAAATTCTTTATTCGCCATTGAAAAATTTACTTCTTATTTGCCATCGAAAATTTACTTTTTTCTTATTTACCACTAGCTTTAATTTTGCTTCTCTTTTATGCCATGATCACCGTTTGTTCCTAGCCAAAATGCATTTTTAACTTGGAATTAAAAAATCCATTAGACATATTACTTATACATTGCATGAATTTATATTTTTCATATGTTTATGATTAAAAAATTGTAAATATTGGTCTAAAATACTCTATTTTCTGAATATAACTGAGAACATTGAGTATTTTAATCATAATTTATATTTTTTTAATCATAAGCATATGAAAAATATAAATTCCTGTCCTGTATAAGTTACTCCTATATGTCTATAGATTTTCTGAAATCCAAGTTCTATATTCATTTTTAGCTAGAAGAAAGTGATAATCATGGCGTAAAAGGGAAGTACAATTAAATTTAGTGGCGAATAAAGAAAACGTAAATTTTTTATGGCAAATAAGGAAATGATATAATTTTTTTATGGTGAATAAGGAATTTGCTCTTTCTATTATGTTGGTGTCATAGCACGGCAAATCCCATTTGATTTGTGGTACACGTGTCTGGTTGCTTCCAAATTACTTACGAGTATTATCTTAGCCTCTTCAAGTTTTTTTCAATTTCTTTATCATTCTTGATTTCCAGTGCATATTTTTATATTCTCAAATACATCTCCTTCCCTCTCCTTCTCATTTTCCCATCTTTTCGTCCCTCTTTAGTTTTTGTGGTTAAAGCCAAATTGCTCAACACATTGCACATATAGGTGGTTGTAAACTTGCAGTAGGACGGCAGGCACACATGTCGAGAAGGCGACCAAATTTAATCAGTAGACGGATCCAGGCCCTCTGCTGTAGAGGGAAAAATTCAGGAAGCTACTTTGGGAGAGGCCAACATCTCTCTCAATTTGCACTGTAGCTATCTGTAGCCGTGGTGTATGAAGACTGCAGAGGGCACACATTCCTCTGTGTGCTTCGTAGGCATGATGCCTACAAGATGAATTTGCAAACAACGACGGCCCTATCCCTCAGCAATCCGTTTATCACAAACAAGCTGCACATGAACACTTGTTTGCTCCAGTGTGGAATGTAAGCGTAACATGGTTAGCATTGAAATGTGCACATATCTGGCTGCTTCCAAATATGCTGCAGCAAACACAACTCCTTTCATATATGTACACACACAGTATCCTTATCAATATCCTAACATGGTTAGTACCTATCCAGCACGACTTTTCAGTGCTAACTACTACTCACCAACCAGATACTCATGCAGCCACAGGGAATCACTAAGAAATTCAGAACAGTATAGCAAATTATTATCACTATGCAGCTCATAAAGAAGATCGATGTAGGCGGGCCACCAGCAGTGCTGAAGCTTTGAGGTCGTCCCGGCGTGGCCCTGTAACTAATCTGTTAAGTAAACTCCGCAGCATGTAAAACCCAGGCGTCGGCAGATCAAGAAGGCCGTGGCAGTGGTCGTTCTGGACGGCTGACTGAACAGAGTATCAGGGCAAGTACAGGTCCGCTCTGTCCCCCGGCTCCGTCTCTGTGGGTTTGATCTGATCAGCGGCTCTCTGAACCAAGTGGTAACAGTATTAGTTGGCCATGAATGCATCCAAGAGCCCTCAAAGGGGTAGATGTCCCAGATTCTCGAAGGAAAAGAAGAAATCGGGAAATTAAATAGTAGTACAAATGGACCATTTTGGCGATGGCTTATCAGTCACCAAACTGCAGTAGTACTTACTGTACTCTTTCTGTCCTTTGCTACATCAAATATCAGCTGGCTTTGTTTATGTCCAGATCGACCGCACATGTTGTCCAATGAGATTCTTGCAGATGTAATGTCTAATCCTCTAACTTATGGACCTTTGTAAAAACTCGCTTGTTTATGACCCTCTCCTAATGATTTGAAGGCCAGGAGGATATTTGTTTTCTTGTGTACACTGAGAGCACACGCTGTTTTAAATTTCCCGTACAAATGCTGATGTTCTTTGAGTTTGACAAACGTAACTGCTAAAAAATTTAGTTTTTTTTATTCTGAATCCGCACATAAAGAGCTCAACATATTTTGATAGCTCATACGACTTTCAATTCAATTAAGCACAGTACAATAATTTTGCCGAAGGTTCGGCCACATTCATGAGAGAAGGTGGCAACAGCAACCATTTTTAAGCCCCATCTCACCGTCAAGTACACACAGTGACCCATGGACCATGGTCCAGGACACCGGCACTCATGCACAAAAACACGATCGCATGGGCTCACGGTTTGGACCCCTGTGCTCACCAGTTAAACCGTGTTCATGTGGTCTGTCTGCCTCATTATCTCCATCCCCAGCGTCATAGCGCGAGTACCATGGTCGAAGCTTACAGAGCTTAAATGAATGCTACTGTTGTTCTAGAACCATGGCCCTCGGCAACCACTTGAGGGAGCAGTCTGTCCTGTACTGCATCATGGCGGCGATTAGCTGCGCCTTCATGCTATTCGTTGCTACAGCAAGGAGCCCGAGACCGGCGGCCAGCAGACGTGAATTGCTAGCACCGAACCAGAATTTTGGGACTCATGATTAGCCTCCTCGTTCGTGTCCTGATTACTAGCAAGAGACGACGTGAATGGCATGATGGGTGCGTGAGCAGTGTTTCGCTCTGCTCTGTGCGGTGCCGGATCAGCTAATTCGCTGACAGTTTGGCAACTCTGTTTTGTGTGTTCCATGGTGATGGTTTTTTTGCTGCTTAAATAAGTCAGTACTTCCACTCGACAGTGACAGCGCAACAAGATCCAACCCAACTGAAATAAAGCAAAGTTATAAAAAAAAAATTCACTCAAAAGAAAACATCAGTTAACAGCAACAACATGGACAGGTCACGAACGAATCCATGGCACGCGCGCAAGGTTTACAGATCAGAGATCGCATCAGTGGCCTTCTTCGATGGGGCCGGCGTAACCACCGCTGCTAGGAGTAGCTTGTTGCATCTAGTAGAGCGAGTCGACCGTTTTGTTGAGCTCCTCGAGCTTCTTCATCCGCATCCTCTCGCTTTCGCTCACCAGCTGCATCGTCGTACGCAGGTCCAGCGATGCAGAGCCGAGTCAGGTTCAGTGTTTCATCAATTGCGGAATCGATAGCTGATATTACAGTGATGCACGACGAGTTTCTTTGTATGCTCACCTCGATTAGCCTGTTGACCAGCAGCGCTTTCTCTTTGCTCTTCTCGTTGTACGCCTCGAGGACCTCTTTGTACTCTTTCTCCTTCACACAGTCCGATATATAAACAGGCGAAAATGAAATCGCATGCCAGCGTACAAACTCCTCAAAACATCGTGATGTAGTTCAAGATCTGTGCCATGTTAGTACCTTTTTGACACAGGTCTTGCCGAGGGGCTTGAGCTGACGGTTCACCGTGTCGATCCGTTTCCGTATCGACTCCACCTCCTTCCTCGTCGGGTCCGCCATGGCTTCCAGCTCCTACAGGCATATAACTTATCAGCTGTGTATAATATTCAGCTTCAGGACAGGCTAGGCATACTGATGGATGATGGAACCGGCCGAACACTCTGAAGAGGCCAGCAATTGTACGTACCTGCCTGATGAAGGCGAGGCGCTTGGACTCCTCCTCGACGCGTCCGAGGTGCGCGAACACCTTCTCCCGGACCTCCATCTTCCGCCGCTCGATCTGCTCCTCCTTGGCCTTGAACACGGACAGCGCCGACCGCGACGACGCCTCGCCTTCCTCCTCGTCGACGGCGCCGCCCAGCGACGACGACGGGTGCTTCACCCGCAGCACCATCTGCATCGGCTGGTCCAGCCCGCCCGGCTGCATCTCCGCGTGCTGCATGATCGCGCTGCTCAGGGGCTGTTCGTGTGTGTATGTACGCTGCCCGGTCCGGCCGCGCGCGCCTGTTCTCTCTTCCTTCTCTTCCTCGCTCGCCGCGACTTATACCAAGCACCAGCTCTGCGCTGCCCACGAGTCACACGCTGCCTCTGTTGCTTTCTTTCTCGCAGCATGCGGGGTGTCGAAGCAACCTAGCGGCAGTCACAACTCACAAGTGAAACTGAAGATAATACAGCACGACCAAGAACAGTGCATACAAAAATCGGCATCATAACGATCCGGTGTTTGATGTGCGTGCATGTGAGCGTGCGCCGGCGCACGGTTGCTTCTGTCAGAGACCACCGGACCGGCCGGCCGGCACCGGATCGTACGTATTGTATGGTTGTTGATGTGTTCGGTGAGTCGATGTCAGAGGTCGAGTGCAAGTAACTCTACTCACTTCCCCGGGCCTGACCGACCGATCGCCGGAGATCTGTGCCGGGGAAGCGACGCCGGTGAGGCGGTTCTTTCCGCGAGTTGGTGTGGCATTGTCTATTGGTGTGGCATTGTCTATCTCGCTGCGTTTAGACGTCGCTCTGGGCGTCGATCGACTTTTCGCGACTTTTGGCGTCGCATTGTCTATTGGCGTGGCATGACGGGGACGGCGTGCCCGAAGCAGCGCGAGGCTTGCGAGACACACTCGTCCATGGGGGTGGGATGGATGGAATGGAAGAGCTGGGAGGCTTTGGGTGAAGCGTAGTTGGAGAGCAACGGGATGACTGATCTGCGGGGGTTGGTCACCGGTCAACCTAAGGAGCAGCTGCCAACGGGTGCTTAGAGCCTGACGTGCCCACCAAATTATCTTTTTCGAAACCCCCACCAAATTATCTTTGTTATCGTTATTACCGTAGCCTTCCAATATCAATTTTTTAAAGAAAAAGAGCAAAGGAATCGTGCATACTTACCTAGATAATCCTCGGAGCAGAGCAGGCACACCGTTCGGCCCGGGGGACCGCCTTCGCCGCGGGTCAGAGAGGAGACGGCGGTGCGCGAATGGATTAATCCCGGTGCGCGCCGCCTCGGCAATGACGACGATGATTGCGGAGATAATCTCCTCGAACAGGAGGTCGCTGAAGAGGTCCTGGCCCGGCGTCGCGCAGCGGTGCATCAGCATCCCTTGTTTTGCTGGTGGGCCATCTGCCGCGCGGCATAAGACTAGCTTGCGGCCTGCAGGCACGGCTGCCAAGTGTACCGAATGGTTGTGGGCTCTTGGACCGCACAAAGGAACTGGGTCAAATGGGGCGTGTGCCTGGCTATGGCTACCTTACGGGTAGCCCATTCCAGGTATCCTGCCGGTTGGATGAACCGTAAAATATGCACTTATTTAATATAAAACTGTAAATACTCACTTCATGTAGGTGAGTTTTCAATTTTTTATATAATCACTCATAAATACTTCTGCTGCGACCGAACATCTATAAGTTTTATTTAGTTTTATATAAATCCCCTAGGCCCTGGCATCTTTGACCAACAATTCTAACTCTTAGCAAGCCTTCGATGAGCTCCAAATGTCGCAAGCAAGTACCTTACGATACTGTGTAAATCATAAAGATATCAAATTTAAGTTTCCCATGTTATTGCTGAGACAACTGGCGTTATGTTTTTTTTTCTTCTTTTGTGTTCCAAAATAAATTTATGCATTGAAGGTATATTCTATTTGTGGTTTCAAAATACTATTACTTGACATGTCACTAGTAGAAACAACAAAATAAACATCCCATTGCACTAGCTTAAGCAGTCGACGAACTTTTTTTTTCTTCTGAAGAAATAAAAAGAGGGAAAAAGACATGGACAATGGAGAGCTCGGTTTAGGCTAAAGTTCATCAGTTGCTGAAATAAGGTGTCCAATACAAATGTACCGTTCAAGACAAAGCTTCTACAGAACATAGCACTTCAAACAGAGTTGCTCCAGATGGAGAGTATATTATCATGTATCTAAAGGGGCTCTCAGAATGAAATCAGTTGTGCGGCTTTTTACTCTCCTGGCGCAGAAACGCCTTGCTTCTGCTTTTCCCTCTTCAGCTTCTTCTTTGAGACTGGCTTCTTTTTCTTAGGAGGAAGCGTCTTCTGTGCGTATACATAGAGAGCATAGTTACCCACAAAGAAAAGCAACATGAAGCTTGCAACCACAAGCAGGACTATCATTCCTGGGTTCAAGCCTTTGTTGACCTCCTCGATGACAACATTGTTCTGAATAGCAGCAAAGTAACCCATCAGAAGCATTCTAAAAAAATCAATTTACATGTGAATGGATTTCATAGAGAAGCTAACTTCACAGATAGAGCCAACACTTATTCAATACAGAAACTAACTTCACATAGACTCTACAGGCTAACAGACACATCAAACACCAACAATTATTTTACATAGCAACCGAAGCTAACTTCACAGATAGAGAGCAATAAGTATTATTTACAGAAGTTATGTTTATCAATGTTCGTTTCAGTTACATAGAAATATGGTGATCCATCCACATCTGCATGGACTGAGTATATGAATATCTGGAATGCATTATTACAGGCAAATGAAAAATCTCAATGGAGTCTTTTATGGCTAATGTGAAGTGATACAGAACAGGTGAAGAGAAGTCATCTGCTTACAGTAAGCAGACTAAGATATGTATACTACTCAGCCGGCATGCATATCCGCATTAATTTAACAGCAGCGCAGGTAACACAAGCAAACAGCTAATGTTGAATGTGGACTTAACAAGAAAACATATTCACCCTACAGAAGACAAAAGGTCAGATCAAACCATCAATTGAAACATAATTAAGAAAAACATGAGCATCATACACAGAAACAGAGCCACAACCAATTACGAAGTTAGTCAGTCATGATTCTGCATATTGAATTAGGCAGGCAAATAATCCATAACTTTTGCAATTTAAATCGTAATTATGTAATATGTACAAGATACATAAACTATAGATGCACTAAACTAACAGTAACATCGGGTAGCTAGAGATTTGATGTGTACGTGGTTCTCGATCTTCTGTCAGGTCGTGATAACTCTCGATTTGGTGGAGATGTGACACACAATCGATCCGGCCTCAAATCAACACGATTCGAACCCCGCAATTATACCACCACTTCTCCTCTAGTTATCAACCGTGCGCACACGATTGACCTCGCCAAAAAAGCAAAAATCCCAGCCTATGAATCGAAGAACACAAAAAAAAACAAGAAAGAACGCAACTCAATTGCGAAATCTGAATTAATCACGAAGTTAGAAAACCAACAAACCGTCAAACGACGAAACTGTTTGGAAACAGATGAAAACTAATCAAAACTTATCTTTAATGATGGCGACTACTGATTATATAAAGTTTAGAACGACCTTAGGGCAAACTCTAATACTAATGGGTCTAGAAAAGATACACGGCCCAAAGACTAAAAAATAGTGTCGCAGCACCCGAAGCAGTTTCTAAACGTCATTTTGTTTTAACGATTCCCGCTGATTCCAGTCGAATTTGGAGATTGAGACCGGTGCCGTTGAAAATGTTATCTTGTTAGCTTTCCAACTATATCGAACGTCCAAAACGAAGCTTGTATGAGACCAGAGCGTCCGTTTTAGTGCAAGCTGCTCCTGGAGTTTGAGTCTGACTTAAACTCGAGTTGTTTGGATCTCCTCCGAGGTCGAACATGCGGTTCTGATCTTGGGCATCTCCAAACCCTTTTTCATATTTTTTTTTGACTCTCTCTAATGTTCATAATTATGATAATGTTATTAGGTAGCAATCTATTCTTAAAGAAAAGAAGACATGTGTTAAGAACAAGCTCACATCTAATCTCAATTGTCGTGCGTGTTTCATCAATACTAATTTGAGAAGTCTTATGTGTATCTAAAGGAGAGATGTCCTCATCAAGATTGCGCAAAAAACATAAGAAAAAAGCAAATGGATAAAGCATAATCTACCCAATCCTCAGAGCAGTTTAAATTTGTGCAAGCTCGCAAGATGGGATTTTTTCAAATGTAAAGGAACATCTTATCTTATATTCTTGTCACAAGTGCAATTGCTAAGATGAGATCCTTGAGCATATTCTCCAGATCTAATTCTCAATCCATAAGAATCAAACAACATGAGCCAAAAATCAGCTGCAAGTCCGGCAAGCCAACGTTCGCTGCTACACACCGGAACAGCTACGAGCCCACGACCCCTAGCTCACTGCTAGGGTGCCCATGGCCGCGCTTGGCAGGCCAAGATTAAGACCGAACAAAAACTTGTCGGAATATGGAACTTAAACATCAGATCTGAAGGTTGCTATGGTTCCGATAGCACGATATCAAGAGCGAGTGGTAGGGAAAGAATGATGGAGGGCACTCCGAGTTCTGCTCTTCACCGGAACGGGAAGATCCCGGGAGTTCTTGCACCAAATCCACAAAATTCACACCGCACAATAAGCACGAACTTGAGGGGGAAATAGTTCCTCACCGCTGAATCCGCGAACTGTTACGCCATGGTGGTCGCCTGATCCGAGCCAAACGCCATCCACTGAATAAAGAGGATCTGTATGAATTAGAGGCAGGGGATGGAACCAAGGAGGTCAGCACTAGAGCACGCGAGATGATCCGTAGAATATCAGAAAACCCACCTTTCCGCTACAGGGGGGGACCTCTGCGACCTCTTTCTGATGTCCTTGGTTTTTATGAGCCGTTTGATTTGGAAGCTTCTAGCACACAGTTTTTTTTTCTCCATAGAGAAGTTTTTTTTTATATTCTACTCTCTCGGTTTTTTTTTATCGCTGTTGACTTTTCACATCAACTTCGACTATTCGTGTTATTAAAAAAAATATGATAAAAATTATATATTTTGTTATAATTTAATTTATCATTGAACTAATTTTTTGAAACATGACTTGTAATTTTATACATTTAAACTAATTTTTTGAAAAAAAACGAATAGTCAAAATTGATGTCAGAAGTCAACAGCGACAAATAAAAGTGAACAGAGAGAGTACAAGCGCATTATATTTTTGAAGAGGGCAAAGCTGTGAATATGTTTTCTTTTGGGGTTAATTCCTTATTAGCCATTGAAAAAAGTGAAGTTCTATATTAGTCATTGCAAAATTTGAATTTTATTAGCCATCTATTTTAACTTTTGTTTCTTAGTGCCCACTATAGTCATTTTTGCCTTTACATGTTGAAAGTCAAACATAAATTGTGAGCATCGTAGTTTCTTTAATAATTTTGTTTCGATTTGTTTAGTAATTTCAATAATTTTGTACCGATTCCTCGAGTAATTTGTTTTGATTCTTTCACTAATTTTATTTCAGTTTTATTCAGTAATTTTATTTCAATTCTTTCAATAATTTTTTTATTCTCTCAGTAATTATATCTCATTCAATATTTTTTGCTTCAATTTATTTGGTAATTTTCAAGATTTGTTCTGTTAAAAAACCGAAATGAAATTACTAACTGAAACAAAATTATTGAAGAAATCAAAACATAATTACTCCAGGAATGGATAGAAAATTACTTACTTTAATGAATTGAAACAAAATTATTAAAAAAAATTACGGTGCTTAAATTTGGTTTGAAACATGTAACGGCATTTTAGGAAAAAAAAATGACTATAGCAATCACTAAGGAACAAAAGTTAAAATGAATAGCTAATAAGAAAATTCAAACTTTGCGATGGCTAATAAAGAATTCAAAACTTTTTTCAATGGCGGATAAGGAATTAGCCCTTCCTTTTGTCCATGAAGTTACATATTCAAGTTTTATAAACAATCTTTTATAGCAATGCACGGGAAATCTCTACATAAAAAAACCTAAAATGGATGGGCACTTCCCTAAACATTTCGTAAGTGGGAGACCGGGCTACCCTTTTATGCTCAGTTTAGAATGCAAAAAAATTATGGGAATCTCATAGGAATTACTAAGAAATCAATTCATTTTTATTCATTTTTGTAGAAAAAAAAGAAAAATTCCTCACTTCCAAATGGAGGCTTTAGAGTGCATTCACTTTTAAGTTTTTATTATCAACTTGTGTTTATTAGATTTGTTTGATTTTAGTATGTTGCTTGTCGAGTTTGTTTTGGGAGGGCTCATTGTGGTTATTATTAGTACTACGTCCGTACCAAAATATAATCATTCTTAGCTTTGGATAAAGTCAAATTCTTTTAACTTTTACTAATAATAAATAGAACATTACTTAATTTCTAATATAAAAAATATAAATTTTATGAAAGCTTATTTCATCATGAATTCAAAAAATATAATTTTTATATGATAAAACATTATTAATTATATATTATTAATGATCAAAGTGATAAAAAAATTGAATTTGACTAAACCTAAAAACTAGTAATACTTAGAGTGCGTTTGGTACGGTTTTGATTCTCTGAAGAATAAAAAATGTTTCAGTTTCAGTTCAAAAACATTTCTAATCAAAAACAGAATCACTTTAGAAACTATTTGACAAATTTTAGTGTTTCAGATTTAGTAAAGTAAGGAGTATGATTGGAATGACCAATATACCTTAAATATTAGAACAACTTTAAAAAATAGAACTAACTAAACAATTTTATAAATAATTTGAAGGGCACCTTCACAAAAAGCTCGACCAGAGGAACATAACAGAATAACTTTGGAAAACTTTAGAAACTTGAGAGAACTTTCTTGAATTTTCAAAGATTAACCATTTAAAAAATTCCAAACAGTGGTAATTTTCTCATAAATAATGGCTTTTTCGTTGTAAATAAGTGCAACTTGCAGTCCAATTCGGAAACGCGTGATTCTCCAGCGAATCACCATTTCGGCCGTTCTGTGTCCGTAGGCCAATCAATCGAATCTTTTCATTCCGATTTTGGATCGAATCATTTCGTATTTTCTCCGTTTGGTGGCGATTCAGCTGATTCGACTAAGAATCACAATCGATTCTTGAAGCAAAATGCACCCCTTAAGCTTCCTTTGAACGAAGGATTTTTTTATATATATATTTTTCTGTGAAATTTCTCTGTGATTTCTATGAAATTTTTGCGTTTCAACAGAGATCTTATATTTTGAAACGGAGAGAGTACTAATAGAGATTAGCTTAGGTGGCAGGCGGTTGAAGCTTTATATTTAAACAAATAAATTTGGTGATATCTCGATGGATCCTATCTCAATAACGTAATGCTGATAGCCCGGCCTACCAATTTGCTGTTCTGGCTATGGGCCGTACCGAGACAACTTGGGCCGTTGGCCTACTGTCAGCACGGTCGCGCGCACCACGGAGCGTCGACGCCGCCGCTATTGCGTGTCCTTCCAGTGGCTACACGCCTGCGCAGTACCGTCACACCCAAACCATCGTTCTCGATCTGGCTGCCCACATTTTCTGCCGCCGCATGCAACGGCACGAGCTTATCGTAATCATCTTTTTCTCTCTTCCCACCGCTACGAGTACGACTTCTTGTCATTGTGTTCAATCTCGTTACGGTTTCTTGCAAGAAAAGAAGTGTTGACGGATTTCATCTCTCAGGGCTCGGGCAATATACACTACGCTCAGTATCACTTTAAGTTGTCCAAGGACAACCAGCACTCGAATTATTTGAAAATTTCAATGTAGGCTATCACAAGTAGACCACCTAGATTAATGGGTGCTGAGAAAAAATAAGCAGGGCAAACGAGCATAAAATACCAGCTTTTCACTGCCTTATTAGCTCAAAGCAGTACAAAAAAAAGTACTTGGAACAAATTTGTTCAGAAATGATACAATACCGACAATTATGTACAAAACCGCAGGAGACACTTTTCAGACTGGAATAACATGTATTGCTGGGAAAATGCGCATTCGATTTCTTTCATGAGTCACTCAAGAAACAGGAGGCCATGAATGGGGTTGATCCATCAATCCGATCTTCTGTCATTTAGTGAAAAATGCGCACTCCCGATAAGTGACGTCAGGGCAGCCTTGCACGGGTTGTTAACTTGTTATAGGCGGTGCCCTGCCAACAGCTCTCTGGACCTTTCCCTGGCAATAAGCTATTGCTTCCTAGTCCTCTGAAAGGGCATAGACGACAGCAGTTCTGCTAGGAGCATACACCGAGAAAGAACAAGGTCTATTGTCATGCGGCCAATCCTGAAAGGCATCAGAAAATGGGACATTATTACAGATGAGAAGATACCCAAATAAAACAAGACTGCATAGAGTTCAAGCCAAGACATACAGCAGTGAAGTACTCAGCATCATGATCAAGCCGACTGAACCCGCCAAAAAGGCCATCGTCAGAGTCCAAGACCACCTGATAGAAAATAACAAAATCATCAGCAACAAATAAACCACACTGGGTCTCCGTATGGATGGCTCCAACTAATACTAAGTTGATCGGAGTATTAATCATGAGGTTCAAACATTGAAGGCGTTCAAGGGAATAGCATAAAATAGTGAACATAAAATGATGCAAACTGTTACTCCATTTCCAATGTATAGCAAACCTTTCTCTTTGAGTGCATCTGAAGCAGCCGATTAATTATGCACGATAATTCTTTCTTTAGTTAAAAAAGAAGCCTACGTGATGAAAGGTTATATGATAAAATTACTGGAGCATGCAAACAAGCTGCATACCTTGTACTTTCCAGGCTTTAAACAACCAACACGATAGTCAAAATAGCTATTGCTCCAGTGGAAGTTGAACACAAAAACCAAATCCCCTCTCTCAAAAATGATCACCTTGTCTTCCTCATGTTTTCGTGATACATACTGGTGCTCAGATGTCATGAACTGCAGTTACATTATTTCATCAGCTAAATGCACAATACTATACTGATTTGAAAAGGCAATTCCATATCCTTCTTCCAGCAGTTTGTTCTTACACAATTGAACGTTTATAAAAAATAATGAAATAGAAATGCAGCTGTGGATGATGTAATACAGATAAGACAAATCTATGACATACTCCATATTTTTCCTCAAGATGTTGCATTGCTTGATCAAACTCCTGCATACCACGGTATCTAAGATAATCTGCATCTCCCTGGAAACAAAAAGGACAAAAATACTTATCAATAACAGTAGCATATAGCAATATTAGTTATGTCAACAATAATGTATGATTTACATAAATAGTATATTGCCAATGCAGATGGTATGAGATAATAGAACAGTTATAACTACGGGCTAGTTAGATACACGCCATTACAATTTTTCAAGTTTGGAAATATGCCATCACTGTGTCACTTACAGATGGGGCCCTGCAAGTGGATGACATGTGAGACAGGATGGCATATTTCAAATTCTGAAAAATTGTAATGGCATCCACCAAATTAATCCTATAACTTACAAGGTCAAACCGACGGCGACATTTATCAAAACTACAGTTATTTCCTGGGATGACTGAACCATTCGGAAGACTTTGTGGGCCTCTTGGGAAGTCAATCCATTCTGCCAAGTAAAATGATATTAATCAGAACCTGCTCATCTGAAACAATATAATATGTTAACCATAACAAAGCATGTGGGATAAGATTGTTAAGACAAACCAGGATGCCCAAACTCATTTCCCATGAAATTAAGATAGCCTTCACCACCTAAACCCATTGTGACAAGCCTAATCATTTTATGCAAAGCTATCCCACGATCAATACGTGGTGTTGAAGGCCTGTCCAGAGCCATGAAATCATACATATCCTGCACGAGAAGTTCAGATGCTCATGTCATTCAGTTGTGCTGTCAGCAAGCAAGTATGCTTGTGCCAAGTATCAAATAGTGACCAGTGGCTAATTAATGGCATGTAACCATAGGCCATAGCAACAGAATACAAAGACTAATTAAGAGAAACACCTACAATTTCTGGAATCTTGAAACATAACAGAACTCATCAACTAAAAGGAAAATTTCTGATATAATGGTCCCAGTAATGTTGGCCGAACTCCAGTATTTACACAACGAAATGGACCATTATTGAAGACCTAAGCTTTTTACCTCTTATTCTTATGTGGGGTGCAATTCAACAACGATCTGGTTTCTCCTAAGCTATCAACATAGCCAAATCTTAGTTTTCCGTTAAATAGCTGATTTTACCAGATCCTTCTTAGATAAGTTGGAAACTCTTCCCAAGTCACAGGATAGCTCTTACTGTGCATTATGGCAATTATTTGAAGAAGCATCATATGTTCATACAATGATAAATTTAGAAATTCTGGTTCACTATCAATTGAATTTTACTGACAAAGGTATTTGCAACAGGAATGCAGATACTCAGCTAGTTATGAAATGTATGAACAAATGAAGGAACACAAATTATTAAGGTAGTAAATTACTAACATTACGTTTTAGCAATCTTGCTTAATATAAATTATACAATGCTCGAGTTGGGCATGTGGCTGCCCAACAAACGGATCACTATTTCAAGAAATGACAAACGATATGATGGAACACTGTAATTATCCAGTTCTATGACAGAGCAACAGCTAGTACCTTATCCATCAACCAGAATGCAATTGTCTTGTCACCAACTAGTGCTTGATCATGGCTTTCAGCATAAGTGACACACTTCTCTAACCACCTTCTATTTGTTAAAGTGTGCACAATATCACCCATTTTCCATGATTCATCACTTTGCCTGTGTTAAAGAAAAATGTAGAAATTCAATAAATAATAGCAAAGCCTTTTTGTCCCAAACAAATTAGAGCAAGCTAAATATGAAACCCACAAGTCCAAGAAAGAACAGGCAGCAAAAGCCTAAAATGAAAAGAGATAGAGAAAAAGAAAATTACAAAATTACAAAGTTATAGACAAAAAAAAGGTGCTAAAAAGGGTGAGGCCAAAAGCAAGTCATGAATTTGGCATGTGGACTGCTAGTCTCCACGTGCTCCTATCCATCGATAGCTCTTTGGCAATATTCTAATCTTTCATGTCTCTCTTCAGTCTCCTCCCATATCATGTTTGGTCTTGCTCCACCTCTTTATCAGGGTGTCTTACTATCCTGCTATGCACCACCTCTTGGGCTTTTGTAGGGTATGTCCAAACCATCTCAATTGGAAATTGCGAAAATGTTGAAATTCAATCACAACAATACTTAAATTCAAAACTTTTAGGATGGGAATTATTTACTAACACTAACTTCAAAGAAGATGACTGAATAAGCATCCAAAATTATATATTCAGAAAGTCGTGATCAGAAGCGACAAAGTCAATGCTAACACTAACAGACTCAATTGTAATTGGATAAACACCAAAATTTGAAATGGTTGGGTTCATGTACAAGTAAATGACAAGTTCAGGGAGATCCTCTGGTAGTAATATGTATGATTCAAATCAATTAGCAACTGTGATGCACTACCAGTTTGCAGTTTTAGCTGCTAAGGTTCCAATACTTACTTCAGAAGTTCAATCCATTTGTCTGGTACAGCCATATGTAGGCGATAATCAAAACCAACACCACCATCTTGGACGGGAATACAAAATGTTGGCATTCCACTGACCTGAACAATTTCACGAGAAGATAAATGCATTCCACTGATCAGAAGATAAATGAACAATGAATGATTGTGACCCCTCTTATTTACTTGCAATTGTTGTATTTTTCACATGTCACTTTGAAATTCCATTCTGTACAAATTTGAATCCATAGTAGCTCCAGCATACTGGTCTAGGCATGTGTAATGATATTAAGTGCACTGAGAATGCATGAGCTGTGCATGATGTAATTGCAAGATGTTCTTAAAAAAGGGAAAATTTAAAATCATTGGGTTCCATTTATATATTGAAATTAGGGGCATGCAGATCAATTCTGAAGGTAGTAAAAGTAGACATTTTTAATGCAAATACAAATCATACAGCGTTCACCAATTTAGATTAAAAAAAAATACAATTTAAGAATATACATTTAAGTTCTAATGGGCTTCCACTTTCTAAATTTGGCATGAGAACCCTTGGCACCAATGCATTGCATGTGCTCTTACGTAAATATCTTTCCACCATACAAATAAAGAAGCCTAGTATAACAGTATTAACAATATATTCAAAAAAAATATTTTCAAGAAAATATACCAAAAAGAGGAAATAATGCAGATGTATAAGGACTTACATCTTCCCCGATGGCTACAGCTTCAGGATAAAGCCCATGAATGAGATCGTTTACCAGCATTAAGTAAACCACCGCATCAACATCAGTAGCAAATCCAAAGTACTCGCCATAGTTCCCAGTAAATGCAACCTATAAGAAAGCACATCAACTTTAGACGAATCAATAATCATTATCACAATGGACACTATCTTAGGCCCCAGTAATTCGTAATAAGAGCAAAAACATATAGCAATATAACAAAACTTTTCCGCAAATAGGCAGTATGACATGCCCCAACCAGAAAAGGAGCAGTAACACTATAAAAATAGAGTAAATGAATCACTTGATAAACTTACTTGTAATCCATGGTGAGTATACATCATGGAGGTCACCCCATCAAATCGAAACCCATCAAATTTATATTCTTCAAGCCACCATCTTGCATTTGACAGTAGAAATCTCAAAACCTAGATACATATGTAAAAACAGATTAGCAGGAGTTATTACTAAGTACACAGTTACAGAACTCTGCAGTAACATACTTCCCAACTCCCATAATTGAATAGGCGGGAATCCCACATCCAATGGTGGCCCCGAGGACCACCATGGAAGTAATGTGTATCAGTGCCATCGAAACCATTCAAGCCATCCAGTGTATTGTTTGATGAATGGCTGCAGGATACATAAAAACATTGGTTAACATTGGTAAACCATCAATTAAAAGGATAAACCCGATGAAAATTTTATGAAACTCAGGTCTGTATACACCAGAATATGAGCTTGAAGTAGCTGAAGGTATTGGCAGGTTTGTGAAATTCTCAATGAACCTAAGGACTATACGGCATTGTAGGCACCTAAATTCGCGCCAACGAGTCAAAATTGTGTGATCAAGGCGTAAATCCCAGACCCAACACTCAACCAAGCAACGCTCAGTTGCCTGTGTCGATATGAACCGGCATCCTTTTCTTTCATTACCAAAAATAAGCTAATCCATCCAATCTATCCCTCAAGATATATGTGATAGCTAAAGTATGGGGGGTACGCATGAATTATGTAGTAAAATTAGCTCAGTAATTCTGAAAGATGTGTACGCCAATATGAGACGAAGATCCACTTGTATCTACGCAAGAAAGGTACTAGCATTAGTTTCAAACTTGAGAATTTTTTTTTGTTAAGCAATAACTTACAAATTCTTTGTAATTTTACCAAAAAATAGCCTGTTGTTAAGTAAATTTGATTTTGTCGCAATTTCTCTCTTCACATTTAACATCATCACTTGTCTACTGGCTATTAAAAAATCAACTACACATTTATAGATATACCTGTGAACAATATCCATCAGCACAAGCAAACCAAGTTCATGAGCTCTATCAATTAGAGATTTTAAGTCCTCTGGAGTTCCAAAACGGCTACTTGGTGCAAAAAAATTAGTAACATGGTACCTGAAAATATAAGTATAATAACAATAATCAGAAGTAAGATAAATCTTGACATAAAGTCTAAAGAAAAGGTACAACAAAAAAATCTGCTTGATAGAAAAAAGAAATAAAAAAATATAAAGAAATAAATCCTGATGAAGTGTGAGTACCCAAAGCTTGCGTAGTACGAGTGCTCTTGGATTGCCATTATCTGAACCGCATTATATCCAAGCCTTTTAATTCTTGGTAGCACCTCATCTCTGAAGTTAGTGTATGTGTTTATCTTTGGTTCCTGCACAGACAATCATCTAAGATGCTCAGCTTCTCATCAAATAACAGTGACATTGGTTTATAGAGAATATAGTTGTGAAAGTTCAGTTACCAAGTAGATTACAAATAAGAAACTTGCTCAGCTTCTCATCAACTAATGATAACATTGGTGTATAGAGAATATAGTTGTGAAAGTTCAGTTACTAAGTAGACTACAAACAAGAAACTATCTTGTTTCCCTCTCTTTGTTTTGGCAAAAGAATATAGGAGCCCATAAAACCCTATTATGAGTAGC
Organism: Zoysia japonica; assembly: GCA_001602275.1. Classification (NCBI taxonomy): domain Eukaryota; kingdom Viridiplantae; phylum Streptophyta; class Magnoliopsida; order Poales; family Poaceae; genus Zoysia; species Zoysia japonica. Next base: position 1,971,611 of record BCLF01000006.1, on the reverse strand, counting down.
TATATACCACAGCAGGGGCCTCCCCTGCTGTACAGTTAAAACAAAGTTTCCAAATCAGTACAAAATGTTGATGAAATCATCTCAGTAATATAATAGTATAATATGACAATTCTTACTTCCATATCGCATCATTTATCATTTAATGCGGTAATATGGCTCCATTGTTGGTAAATAAGGAGGCGTGCCCAGTGCACGTAGTTCCTGCTTGCGCGGGGTCTAGGGAAGGGTCTAACCACTTCTTTATGAAATGAGTAAATCATCAGAGCAGGATGAAAGAGAATTTATGGCATACCGGGCTACTCATTCCAACATGTGATTCATATATTCGCAGTGACTTCGGCTTCTTAGGTTGAGGATGCTTGAACACATACTTTTCCTGCATTCGAATGTAAATTACCCATTCCGAAATGGTCAAAAAACTTAAATTGGATTATACTAACATACACTGAAAAAATATTTACACAAACTATTACCAAAAAGAGGAAATGATCAGGGATACCATTTCTAAGTATTATAATATTGTTGTTACCCACATATCAGTAATTAGGTGGATAATACAATAATGACTAAATTTAAGACCAGTGGTATATAGAAAATAAATGGAAGACTAGAAAGTTAATAAAAGAATGTAAGGTCAAATCTAGGAGCCTACCTCTTCAGGTGGATCATAATATATACCATTGTATGGTATTTCACCAGGAGCCTGCACAGAAAATTTGATCCAGGCAGGAATCGAGTCCTTTACACCAGATGGTGTATCCATCCGAATCTAGAAAAGAAATAGAAAGGAAAGAAGATCCTTTAGTGGGCTCCATTTGGGTGCGTTGGATTGTGCTAACAAATTTGAACAATTACAGAGCCTACCTTTACACGTGAGCCATGAGGAATAGCTGGGGATCCATCAGCATTATTAGGAAGGAAAATCTCCCAAACACCATACTCATTCTGAAAGTTTTCAGTATTATATATGAGAATAATATTTCAATAGAAGCACAATACTGCTGGTCATTAGGAACTATGCTATGAATATCATAAAGGAAGATCTCGCAAAATGCAAAAGGTTATATAAATTGTTTGTGAACAACAATTGCAAACTGCCCTTTTTACATGGATATCATAAATTTAGAAATATATGCCAAAGGTTTAAAGATATGTGATAATAAACGACAGAAGATCAATACACTCTTCCACTACTTTTTACAAAGAGTAATAAAAAGACAGCATTTGTTACTAAAAGATATTTTAGGATCATCTTGAAGGAATGTATAAACAAAATGAACTCAACGGGAAAAACATATATTAATAACTGTAAAGCAAGTACAGAATATTGCAAAGATGTAGATATACTCTGGTCATTGTATCAGCGTTTGGATTCCAATTGTTGAAGTCACCAACTAATGCTGCAGACTGCAATAAAACACAAGAGCCCGCTTTAAAAATCTGATGAATCTGACCAATAATTTAAATAGACTATGCAGTTTAAGAGAAAAATAATCAGATATAATATGACGATCACTAGTGACTGCTAAGACTGACGAGAACATACATGTGCTCCAGGAGCCCATTCACGATATGTAATACCTTCAGCACTGGAAAAGAAAAAGGCAAAAGAGATTTGAAATATTTTCTTGTAAGCTCTTCAAGATACTATATAAATGAGGCCTTAACATTACCTGCGGGTAAATCCCAACTTTTCATAACCACGAGAAAATGCATCCAGACCACCTTCATGTTCATCAATAGCTGCACGCATTCTCTTGTATTCACTATATCTATTTAATACACATAAAAAACCAGAAAACATGTCAGAGTTATAGTTCTCCCAAGAAAAGCATCAAATATAGTTCTCCCAAGGAAAGCGTCAAATATGCATATTTTTTTGTATGTAAACAGAGCAACAGGAACTAGTTCCACATAAAAAAGCAGAGCATGGCCATCAATCCCAACCAACTTATACCAGAGGTTAATGCATGCGATAGCTGAGTTCAAATTACCTGAACTCAAGATGATAAAAACAAAGCAAAAATGGCATACCGATAATCAAGATGGCTCCGAAAACCTTCCAGCATTGGGTCAATCTGGTATATTCGCTGGCCATCTCCTGGTGGTGGGATAACCCATGGTTTCTCCTCCACAATTGTTTGTTTGGCGGCATCTTTGGTTAATCCATTGGTTTCACCAGTGCTTTCAACCATTTTTAAAGACTCAGGCTTATCTTCAGGATCAACTGCTGCGTTTGCTTCAGACACTGCTGAGGTTGCCTCCTCTGCCACGACTGGTTTTGTTTCATGTATCTACAGTAAAATAAACATCTATGTATTTCAAAACCATCCATTCCAAAGAAAAAGAAAGATAAACAAACAAAACGTAGGCACATTTTTTGCAATTTTGCGGCTCAGTGGCACATGTAGTTCTCACAAGGCCAGGAACAACCACAAATTGAAACCGATAAAGATGCAGAAGGCACAAATACTAGCACAATGCTGTTGCAGGACAAGCAAAATCTGACACGTTCAATACTTGATTTCAGCAGACATTTGGCAAGCATCCATGAAGACATGGTTTACACCAGTCGATTGTGGTACCTTTGATTCTTCAATTTGCTCTGGTGCATTAACAGCAGGTTCTGCAGAGGACGTCAAGTCATCATTCCCCCCTCCGGGCACCAGCACCTTCCCAGGGGCACCCGCGCAGCTCAGAACGGTGCCTGCTGATGCAAAGCCCACTCCACTGATGAGAACTAATATGAAAACAATATAGTATAATATATATACCGCTGGTGGAATACTATACAACGATATTGGGAAAATATTAACCGCAGACAGAGGCCAAACATTTAGAATTCATCGGCAGAGAAATCAAAATGGACAACCTAGCAATTGAATATACTAACCCATTCTAGGCAACAAAAAAAAATGATGAAGTTCAGAAACCGCGATCGCTCCAGTGGACGAAATGCAGATACATGGATTAGGAAAAGGAGCATGCGTCCGGTGCACAACCAAAGAAGGGGAGCGGACCAAAAATTGGGGGTGTAGGGGGTTGAAGGCGAGCCGTACGAGAGAACGAGTCCTTCCTCCTGAAGAGCAGCGACTGCAAGTCCACCCCGCTCCTCCGCTCCGAGCCGGATCGCGCCGAGCCTCCACCGCCGCCGGCGCTGCCAGGACGCATGACCCCGAGCCTCGCACCGGACACCGCGAACGACGACATCCCGCCCGCGCGCAACGGCAGATCCGAGCCGCTACGCGATCCTGCCCCTTCTCAGCCCTCCGGACGCGCTGCGCGGCGGAACGACTGACCGAGCGCGTGGGGGCGGCGGAACGGGACGGACGGCCAGCGAGGAGATATTATCGCGAGCAGCACTGACTGACTGCGGGAGACAGGGAGGGGGGATCAACGTGTGCGGCGGAGGGTGGCAGTCGAAAAGGTGGCCTGGCACTGGCGAGTGCATGGGGATTCGAGAGGAAAGAGAGAAAGGCTAGCGGACGAGGCGGGGTGGGCCCACCGTCCGGAAGCGTATGTGGCGTCGTCTTCCGCGCGTGCCCCGCTGGGGGCACGGCAGCGCGCGGTGGGGCCGCGCGGACGAGGAGGACATCGCGAACCAACGGCTGGGAGCGTTCCCAGCCATCCGTTGCGGACCGACTCTGTTGTACTGGTCGCAGTCGCGCAGTTCGCTGCCACTTCGTCTCCTCTTCCTTTCGGAAAACAAAATTATTTGTATCGTTAGTTGGTATTTTTAAATTGATGTTATCATTAAATTGATATTTTTAAAGTATATCTAATAATTCATTATTTATTTTTTATTTTTGTAAATGTATTAAATAAGACATATGGTTAAATGTTAGATTTTAAAAAGTTAATAGTATCACTTATTTTGAAACAGATAAAGTAATAAAGTAAATTAAAATAAAAATATATAAATTTTATTTTATTTTTTTAATAAGTTAAATAATAAAAATTTGTGTTAAAAATCAATGATGATATTAATTTAAAAATAGTGGGAGTAATAAGAAACAAAATTATTGCTACTCTAGTACGCACAAAAAGCGCGTGCTTTAGCTGGTTCCTGCGCCCGTCACAGGAGTCCGGTTGCATCATGTCGTTCATGTGATGCACCCCCCCCCCCCCCCCCCCCCCCCCCCCCCCCCCCCC
>BCLF01000006.1:1929086-1967454 GCA_001602275.1 Zoysia japonica | reverse complement strand
CCCCCCCCCCCCCCCCCGCCCCCCCAGCCCCCGGCGGCTCATCGGCGGCGATCGTTGGAGTCTACGTGTGTCATGCTCTCGCGTTTCGCTGTCGAGGCCCGTGCAAGATGTGAGCGAGCGAGGGAGCACATTCTGGTCCTCGAGCGAACAGAAAACGGCATCATCGGCATCACGAATGGAACTGCGCCTGCTATCATAGGCAGTGTGCACAGATTTTCAACGCCGTCTGGCAAACCAAAGAGCGCTTCATAGAGTTCAAGAAGTGCCAAGAAAAATATAGTCAACATACTCGTTTCCTTCAAAATCGCATGTGATGAACAGGCATAGAATAAACAAGCAGTACAACCTAACACCGTGTTATCAAGCCTAATGCAAATTAACTATTACTACATGAACACAATCAAACCCAGCCGATGGAGGACGAGCTTGTGGCAAGGGCATGCGGCTGGCAGCCTGCCATCCGGCCTTCGATCTCTGAGATCAACATTGGGTTACCTCACCTCGGGATCTAGAGTTGTGTTAGTGTGTGTTGTGGTGTGATTAGATGTGCGTGTGCCTATAAAAATCAGATACTACAGCTGTATTTAATAAAAAGAGGTTTAAAAAAAACCGGTCGATGAAAATCGTAAAAACCGGTCGAAAACCCTTTCAAATCGAAAATTCAAAATTTGAACGAATTGCTACAGTAAATCGCTCAGTTTCACCGGTTAACCGCTCAGTTTTTACGGTTTCAGATTCAAAATTTGAAACCCACCGATTTTAACGTTAAGTCGAGCGGTTTTAACAGTAAGCCAAACGGTTTTAACGGTTTTCGGTATTTTAAAATTTTTCAATTTTTCAAATTTTAAAAAAATTTGAAAACAAAAACCAACGCCTGGTGGAACCGAACCGCAGCAGTTTAGTGAAAAACCGCGAAAAATCGAACGGTTTACCGCGATTTTGCGAACCCTGACGATTGACCCGGACAGGAGCGCGTAGCACGCAAAGCGTCCAGACTTTTGGCTGCGTCGAGGTCCTTTTCCACCCCCCAGCACGCCCATCGTCCGGTCCCTTTCTGTACCACATCCAGATCACCGCGTGGCATCTGCATTAATCTGCATTAGTCAGTGAGTCAATGACATGTAACACCGAACCACGTGTCATTGACTAATGTCCGGCCGGGTGGGCGAGCACCGGAGGGAGACGGGCCTACAAGAGGACCCGGGCGCTCTCCTGACCGTCGAAGTGGGGCGGAGGCCAGATATTTCGCGGGCTCGGCTCCACCGCTAGAACGTTCACGGCCAGAAATGGGCCGAGGAGTCTGCACCGTGCACATGGACCGTTCCAGGATCTCTGTGTGCAGACAGCGTCAAGAAAGGGACCGCATATTGCTGTAGGAGTATACAAACAGAAAAACTGAAAATGCTGATGACGCGTAGAAAGGAAGGCTTCTGGGAGACGTTCAGGTTTGGTCAAGAGCCGTGACCGAGGGGATGACCAAAGGGATGGTCATACAAGCACTTTTTCTTTCAGTTAACAACATTGAAGTGAAGTTTACAAGGATATGGTTATGACACAAATATGCATTTTCTTGTTTAAATTTGATAGTATCCAAGCAGTATAACAGGGATGCAACAGGTCGAATAGCAAGAAAGGGAAATTTAAAATTTCAACAGTGAATAAGTGAAACGTATAATTTTCAGTGGTAGATAAGAAATTTACTTTTAACATGTCCTTAGTATTCTTTTATTGAAGCACTTCTAAGCACCATGCGTTGTACATCTTGGCGTGAAGGTACCCTCTGCACTACCAGATTACTCCATAAATCGTATATGGAAAATTAAAAAAATTCACAAAATCCCATGAACAGGGAAGGCTATGCTCCTAGAAAACGCACCCATGCAACAGCATTAGAGTTGAGAACAGGATAAACTATATTATAGGTAGAATCAAAATGACTAGATATTACATAACCATTTCTGAGTGCCAGGACAGGAACATATAATAGCAGCAGCAACAATAGGCACATTGACGAAAGAAGCACATATATTAGAAGAAACGTCATGCCGACCCTAGGGCATCAAACAATCTCATCTCCGGCCGCCGCCGTTGAAACTGATCTCGGTCCGATGGCATCACCGCCATTTTCTTCTTCCCTATGCAAGTCCACTCGCATCGTCTCTGCCAAGGTTTGCATCCCCATGAGCGCTAGGAGCATCCACACGTGGGAGAGGTACTCCCCGCCATTTCCCAAGCTCTTGACATGCAGGTATGCTCTGCACCTGCTGGCGGAGAAGCAGAGCATCCCCACCCACACGCCCTGGATTACCTTCCACATCCGACCTTCTAAATTATTGAGGCCGTTAGCAAGCTTCCAAGCATCATGGATGATGGAAGAATCCTCCATTTTGATCTGTACATTAGGAATAATTACCTTGTCCACAAGTTCTTTCTCATTCAGTTGCATCCCGTCCGGTGTCATGTCCCTGAGCTTGGTGTAGGCATCTACGAACAAGTTGCGCCTGGCACCAGGCATCAGCATCTCCGGGTTGACGAACAGGAGGTACGCCATGTAGCTGGACATCTCCCTGCAGCGAGTGATTTCTTCATGCGAGGAAGGTGTTTGTGCTTGGTAGAAGCAGAAGTCCGTGGCGAGGTGCCAAAGGAGGACACTCTCGTCGAACGGCCTCCGTAGGCTCCAGTCAAGGGCCTGGCTGCATCCTTCCACGCTGAGCGTCCATTGACCACGGTTGTTGTTGAAAGCCTTGTAAGTGTGGAGGTCCGTGATGTGTTCCGTCCATGCTTCCACGAGATAAGCATGGATGAGTTTGGTGATGCTCTCGGTGGAGGACACGAATGTCTTCATGTACCAGAACTGGTCAAGGTAGTCCTTGCACATCAGCAATGTCGCCATCTTCGTGGACCTCCTGTGTCTCTTGTTGTGGGCTAAGTACCCTATGAGGTTACACTGGGCAAGTTGGTCAGGCCACTCTCTTTGATCGTCTCTATCAGTATTATAGTTGTCAACGATGATTGCCATCATAGGCCCTAAGTAATCGACAGCAGCAGTAAGACATAACAAGATGTATGTAATTTTAACGTCAGTGCCTTCGTACGCTTCTTTGTGGATCGTCCCGAAAAGAATGATGGCCAGGACTGTCAAGACTAGGCATGACAACCGTATAATGGGACCGCACATCAATGACCTGTTGGCGATAAGGTCGTCTAAATCCTCTTCCAGCAGCACCGTCTTGGTGTAGAGCCGGTCGAACGTTTCCGCGAGGAAGCATTGGACCAAGAGAGGAGCTGAAGATGGATCACCCGTCATCATTTTCAAGGAGGCAAGCCTCTCAGAATACGGTAGTGCCATGTCCACGCAGAGATTGTAGGGTTTACCGCTAAACATAATGTCAATTGTTTTGTGACCACTGAAATGATCCGTTGCAGTCTTTACATACTCCTCAAGTGAGTAAATCTCGGCCTTTTCGGAGCTCACGAGGCTGGTAATGCTGACTCTCTTCATATCCCACGGCTTCAGTATGCATTTGCCAACCCCAACGAGAAAGAGGCAAACTGCTGTTCCCAAGTATAGGGGGCCTGCTGGCCTGGGCAACTTGCTAAACACGTATATTGCAACTGCGACCTGATGTAAAGTAATGATTATGGAAAGGAATAAAGCTTAAATAGATCCAATAGTGGTCGTTTTATCAAACGAAAAAAAGGCATGAAATCAAATGAATGAAGCTAACCCTAATGACTTTAAGATCGAGACAAGTTAAATCCAACGGATCACAAATGTGCGGCGAATTGAATGAAACTCTCTAGTTGTAGTCCTGGAACTGACCTGTGACACTGAAGTTACGACATGCCGTCTCCAAAGCTCGTTGTCTTCGATGTTGTACGCAGTGATGCCACTCTGTCCGCCGAGATGCACCAAGAGGACAGGCGCCCACAGCACCTGTAGAACCTTGCTGCGGTTCGACACCCATTCCTCCTTCTTGTGAAGGTTGAAGAGAGCGGCCAAGGCGTATATCGCTACAGCATCACTCCCTAGGTAAGCTAGCCATATGAAAAACCTTAACCAGGAAGGGATATGGTTTTTACGTAAACGAGAAGTTATGCATAAGAATAACTGCAGGAAGAGGCTGGAAAGGACGAAGATGCGCAGTTGCCAATCCTCCCACCAGCTTACTACGCTTGTGAAATCCATTCAGGTCTCTCTCTAAGTCCCGTGAATTCAACCTTGCCCCTTCCTGTCCTTTTAAAGATACCATCCATGGCTTATCTTGTTTTTTTTATTGTACTTCAATAACTGATTTCACCTCATCCACGTGTCTCTCGTGTTCTTCAACTTGACCAAATACTGGAGTACTCCTTACTAAACGTCTGCTCAGCTTCTTCTGCGTCAGTTCATCCACATGCTCTTGTTACATCTATAGGAGCAATAAACGCACCGATCATCCGAGTCATTATTGCTATAAAATAACGTTTCCATGGTTAATTAAAATTAATAATTCATGTAATACCTGACAAAATTCGTCTGTAGTACTACAGCGACTTTCAACCTACTCATCCCGGCCATTTTTAACCCAATCTGTCAACGTATTAGCTAGTACCCTAGCTACCTAATCCCACATGCATTAATCATCTCTTGACGGTAACGAGGAGTGCTAAGTGCCAAAAGTTTCCCTAATAAGCATAGTATAATTATTTCCCACTTGATCTGTCCTAATATTGTAAAATTCGCTACCCAACAAGAATTGACCAACTCTTACTGCACATAGTATAGCCTTTTGAAACTGACAGGCATACCCTTCGATCAAGCTTGGCCGGCAAGGCCTATGAAGGGCTATCGGCAAATCAGGATTAGGTGGCACAAAATTCCATTCCACTACTCCGTATTAAATTTTGCAGACCCGTTACACTATATATAGGAGTATCAAATTTCAGAGTTGTGGGACTATTTTTATTCCAAAAAACACAAATCTAACTTTTAACGATGATGACCCACATGTCATACATATATAGAAATGGTATGCATGCCCCTCTTCTTGGTTTGAAAAGACTGGAAGCTTTTTTTCTTGGGCAACGAACCACTTTTTCTATACTTTTCTTCAGATATTTTTTTAAAAAATAGAAATGTCAGTAAACATACTTAGTATTGTGTATTTTTTTTAAGTATCAATAAAATTTTAATAGGAAAAAACAGCTGATCAGTAAACAGAAACAAAGGTTAATAGTAATATCAATAAAAATATTGTTCTTTCTTAGACACCTCTTTTATTCCTCGCAAAATTTTCAAAGCCCGTGCAACTGGCATGGAGCTTATTGACATGTTAATTTTTTTTTATCAAAAGCTAGTAAAAAATATTACGAGAACTGCATGCCTAAGCAAGCAATATAGGGAGTTGCCAAACTATTCCTCAATAATTGCAACAGGTCTGGTTTATCTTCATCAATAGTATAAGACTGGAGTGAGTACTAAATTGGGATATCCTTTGCCAATTGCATAATATATATCACAGAAATACAAAACAATCTGGAAGGGACCCAATGTTATTTAATCGACAACACACATTAACAATACTCCTAAACCATCTTTACTATACTAAAGATGGAGTGATTCTCTGGCTCCTCATTGGCTGGTTCTTTGGGACCGTCAATTTTCAGATCAACGCTCCTGATCGACCTCGAGAAACCTCGATGCTCTCAGCCTCTTCGCTCAGCCTCGTCTCTCCCACATTGCCAAGCCGTCACCTGCCCTGCCGCCTCCACGTCTCCTGTAACACCCCGTAATTTCCTCGAACCTGAAGAAATCGAATTTCGCGAATTGAATTCAAAAGCAACAAAAAATCGATCTCCAAATTCAAGTTAAAATTTAAACTTTGAATGGAACTAGAATTTAAAAGTGAGAATTCAAAACTTTTCAAAGGAAAGAGGAAAAACAAATTGCTGTTTGTAAATGATCAATAAGATGAAATGTGTAAAAATAAAATTTATGAAACCATTTCTCAAATTTCACCACTTAAATTTACTCCTCAAACAATCATCTGTTTTCCGAATTTTATAAAATTAAATCCTTTTCGAATTTGAAGATGCTCCCATAAGGAAAGTTGTTCCTCATAAAAAGTTATTCGACCCTGCAAAATTTCAAATTCATCGGATCTAGGGAATGTGAGATTTTTCTGCAAAAACAGAAGCTGCTGCTGTGATTTTCGGAAAATCAGTAAAAGGAAAAGCAGCGGGTCCCATCTGTCAGCTCCTCCTCCTTCCTCCCCAATCCGCTTCGGACAGCGCAGTGTGGCGCGGCGTCCATGCAGGCCGGCCACGCCGCCCTTGCCAGGGCGCGCGCACCACGAACCGCTCCCGTGTCCACGCCCCAAGCCAGCCTGATTCCTCTCTCGGCATCTCTCTCACTCACTCTTTCTCTCTCGCTTTCACTGGCCGAGCAGCGTCATTGCATTGGGGCATGCCGCCGAGCTCTTCCTCCCGGCCATCTCCCACAGCGAGCACACGCGCCCTACTCACCCCAAGCCCCACTGCCCCTTTTCCACTTACACTATTTTAGAGTGATTAAAATAATTAGCTAAGTATCCACTCCATCTAGTGATAGAAAAGAATATGCATGTATCAATCAATTAAGTAGCTTTAATTTATCAACCCACTTAAACCTTTTATATGGTAATTCAATAAATAAATTTAACCATCTGCATTACTCTCATTGCTTTTCATGGCATGGCATGCATATTCATACCGACGTTTATTCTTGTTTAGTGAATGACGCCCCGGAGAGTGACATGGGTGTAGGAAGAGAGGAACTGCTGTGTTTGATTGTATGAAACACCTGCAAACTCAAGGCAAGCACCATGCATCTTGAACCCTGTTTTGGATCAGTTATTCATATTGACTTATTTTAGTATGGTTATGTCTTGCATTAGGTCGGGTATTAGCGGTATATGTCGGTTGAATCCTAATTGCTGCATTATCCATTCCTTGATTACTTGTTGTACCTTGTTCTTGAATATTCTTGTCTAGGGTGAGAGTTTTTCCTTTTTGCGGCGTGTCTTGCTTAGCCGTGCTTAGAGCGGTAGAAGTCAAATCAGGGAAAAGTTACCACTGTTTCGTGAGAATAGAATCTTTATTTATTGATTACTCATATGGTTGGGATAAACCTGAGGATGAATAAATTGGAGACCGGACGGGGATGATGTATAGGATGGATTGGGAAGGCCGGGCCTTCACGGTGGTAGCCCCGTCTGTGTCGATTAAGGACTGACCATTGTTAATGTTGGCCTAAGCACTTTCCGTTTATACCACGTCGAATATAATGGTAAGACAAGTCGAATATCTTATTTGTATACCAGCGTTTGGCTCATGACGGCATGTCTTGACTGACACGCACGAGTGACCGCTGGGCTCCCACGAGACACGGGACCGGTCCTCCCTAACTTGTCGATTGTCCAACCGTTTGGGAATGGGTGAGAAAAAAGTTGACATGAGTGCCCTTTTTTGTGTAACTTTAGCGGGTTACATGAGCCGAAAGGTTCTCAAGTCTTGTGGGTACAGTTGGACTCCCCTGCAGGGTGTAAAAATCGATTCGAATCGCCGTGGTCCCGATTATGACCAAGCTTAGTGTCCATTATTGTTCGACGTAGTTAACAACTTCACCTAATTAATCACATGTGGGAAAATTGTGAGCTAGTGTGGAGGAGATGTATTGTGGACACATCTCAGAATGGATGATACTTGTTAAATTTGAAATACTTAGGGAATATGGGTTTTGTAGGTGTCTTATACCCATAAGGTTATTTTACTTTATGCTTGCTTGGTATGTCATTGTACTTCAATCATCGCTTTATGCAAAAAGTTTCAACCTATGACCTTATCATTGCTAATTAACCCTATGCATTATCTTTGCAGTTGGGACTAGCCCACGGGTAAGCCTTGATGAGTACCTTCGTACTCACGTTTGCTTCGTTAGAGTTTTGCAGGTGCTATTATTTATTGCCCCTTTCAAGTGCGGTGGTGGTGCTCGTGGGCTGAGCACAACCATCCTTTTTGGTTTGTTTTGAAAACAAAATTTCAGTTGCGTGCATCGTGATCTATCCTCATTAGAACCTAAACTAAATTTAGCCTTTGTTCAGCTATATTTTAGAAAGTTTGGGAGTTGAAAGCTACGATCCTACTACTTCCATTCATGTAAGTTCTTATTTTAATATCATTACTCATTACTTATAATAACTTCTCCAATTATTTTTGAAGTATGCGTAATCCCTTTGCGATGTATATAATGTTGGTTACCGATATGCTCTTATCCTGGGCAATGTTTGGAAAGCATATCGGAGACTACCGGGGTTGATTTCTCGTTAGTCGAATTTGAGCTTGTGTGCCATTGAACATCAAGTTAATTTGACTAATTGGAACTCAACTTGAACGGTTCCTGACAGCACGGTATCAGAGCATGGTTTAACACATACCCTAAAATTTGCTTTGCAGCCTGGGTAATTAAAATATGCTCAATTACACTAAATCAACTAAAATTGGAACTAGGTGGTTGCTGATTTTTATTCCTCTCCTATCTTAGAAATGTTTGTCTCACCCATGTTTAAGAAAATTGATTGCAAACACACAAGATACATTATGGGATAAAGATGGCAGCCATATGTTATTTAGGACGTGTTAGTTAGCTGCGTTGGAAAAGTTTTTGTTTTTGAAAATTGCCCATGGGTGGTGTCTTGTTTTTTTTTCTAGTTGTGTTTGTTGCTTGTTGTTTGTGGGGAGAGATTTTGTTTTGTGTGAGGATCGTTAGTACGAGCGTATGCATATCATGTCATACATATTGCACTCATTCTTGATAATTAATATAAGGTTAAGAATGTAAAATCCTGCTTGTAAACTAAAAATATTAGTTTCTATTTAAGTCAATAAAAACCTACCACACAATCTCTTATTAAATTAATTTTATATAATTTAATTGAAGTAATCAAACAAAATATTTTGCTGAACAAAAAAATGGGCAAATAAAAGACGGTGAAAATCTGAACATAATCTTCTGACCATTGTTTGTCTATCACATCCTTGTCTTGCTATTCATTTCAATTTGTATCTCCTCCTTGTTTCTTGTTTGCTAATTAAAGGAAAACAATCGTGATCACCTATGTAACTATTAAGTATAGCAATCTGTTACCTTTGAAAACATTAAATTTGAAACTACACTAGGCTTAGATTGGAAACCTATGCCAAAATGCCACTTAATAACTATACTTCCATCGAAGAAGGTTTCGAAATCAGAGCTCAAAGAGGTGATAACCTGCTGTCTCGCACAACCCTATTGGATTGTTAAAGTCACCACCACACTTGAGTTCTTGATCTATCGCACCCAAAATCACTTTTATCCAAGAGCTCAATGCTTTTCGTCTCATTGAGTTCATTTATCTTAGTTGGCCTCCAATCAATGTGGCATCGTCATCTTTACTATGTCCTTCTTAATTGGTACGATGCCTCTCTTATTTCAACCCTTGGATCGAATCGCCCTGAAAGCGTAGTTATGTCTGGCCTCGCCTATTATTTCAAAAGTCATATACTAACCTTAGGAAGTGCTTCAACAAGATGAATGATCGCCTATTGATCTCATTTAAGCATTGCACATGATCGTTATGTTATTGTTGTCCCTCATTAACGACCTTGTTGCCAAGCAAGATTTATGGGTTGTTTCTTATCCTTACCTACCTTGGAAAATATTTTCTTGCTCCAAATTCTTGGTGTTTTATCCTTTAAGAAACCATTTACCTTGGTTTGTCTTCTTCTTGATAATTGTCCTAAAGCTTGATTTCTCTGTCAAATAATTTTCATCTTTCCTTTATTTGTAACTCTTTTCATCCTCTACTCGAAAACCTTGATTTCTACAATCATTGGGATGATCCTCGTTATCCTTCATAGCATATTTTTATTATCTTGTTTCCTTACAAAACTCTGATCCTTTTGTGGTCATCTTTCTAATATCCTTTGACTTCATTTAACCGAACGAAAACCCATTCCTGACCAAGCATGATCGTTGCATAAGACAAATCTTGTCACACAGACCCTTATTCTATGAAAATCCTTGTTTTCTTTCCTTGAAACAAATTGGTGATACTCTCTAAAAATGCAATTTTGCTTTTGAAATGTGTCGGTTCGCCCAGGCGCCTCTCGAAACTAGGAATTGAATTCAGAGAGAAACTATCCTTTCTAATGTTGGTGAGAGGATCCCATTTAACATTCGACTGAACGGATGGCGTATTATCCGGAATACGTAACCGGAATGTAGAATGTTATACTTGGAGTTCTCATATGAACAACTAATCTGATTCATGCTCTTAAATCTATGTTTTATCTTAATTATTACTTGGTTATATCTTTTCTACGAATTCCGTTCATGTACTTCTAATTCAATCTTGGAACTAATCAAACCTCCGCATGGGTTTCCCACCCATCCTTGTTATTAAACTCATGCGGTGATTAATGTTTGATGAAGTTCAAACCCTTGTCTATCTCGATCACGCCATTGTTATCTCTATTTATCTTAACAGATTCTCTTTCCCCATTGATATTTAGATCAAATATTCCTAAACCTATCCTTGTGAGTTGTTCCCTATTCTTGATAGTCTGCATGTTCTTGACATGATAGGTCAAGGTGTTCCTTGCTAACCATCAAATACTACCTTGAACCATTTTGATATCATATTGCATTACGAACCCCCTCCCTTGGTACTTTGTTTTATAATGTACCTTGTGTGCAATGTATTAAGACCATGGTTTCCCTGACTTATCTAACATAGAGATCAATTGTTGTAAGTTGGATCGATCTCTAAAATCACCCGTGCTCTTGTATGCTTCATCTAAGTCTCATTATAAAGTGTTGTGTGATGAACTTTTAAAATATCCTTGACCATTTCTTTCACCTGAAATTTTGTTCATTTGGATCAACCATTTTTTATCAAATATTACATGATGAAGTCATTCTTTGTATGGATGCTCATGTCGTTCCAGCTGAACTTGTAACACCAAGCTATTCATTACCTACACTGGTTTCCTTATCCATCTATCTAATATCAAATCTCTTTAAAACTTAATCACGACATTTTTGGAGTCCAATCCTTGGTAGAATAGTTCCTTGTAGCATGATAACTTCTAAGTAGCACTTTAGAAAAAAAAAAGCCACTTCCTGATGAGAAGCTAAAGATTTCTCTGAGGAAGTGCTCCAATAACAAGGAAGCAGCCTCATCGAAGACGAGACAAGAAGGAGCGAACCAGAAGTATGAAGATCTTCTATCCTTGAAGAATTCCTACAGATGAGCGTAACTGTTGCGGTTCAGTTTAGTAAACCGATCGGTTTTCGCTCGAAAATCGTAACTGATAATGTAGCAAAATGGTAAACTGTCTGGTTTTTGGCGGTTTCAAAAACCGACACTGTTGCGATTTTTTAAACCCTGGGCAAGGCCTCCTTGGTCCGTGAAGAGAAGGTTGGATTTTTCATGTGTACTTTAATGAAGATAATTAAATGTCTCTTAATGTCATTCTCCTCAAACTTAGCTAGCTGAGTTTACGAAGCTGACCTGCAAGACATGAAACATGTAATATACTAACTGTAAATAGATCATAAGAAGCTCCTTACACATAAAACTAACCCACGGTTAATTACCTGACTGAACTGCCCTCTACTTACACTAACACCAACCTCCAATTGATCATTAACCTTCTCGCAGAACCTGAAAGAACACTAGTCAGTGATTAGAAACACAATTCCTAATTGCTTTGGACTTGTGAACTTCCAAACTAACGCATGTCTGAAACTGTTACATACCCTGGCAACGACACAGAAAGGCTTGACATGGCGATAGACATACCCAAGGAAGCCCCTACTCAGTAACATCTTCCGGTCATTGAAGACGACTTGCACAGTAATTCCTAGGATGCCAGCCATATCAAACACTATCTTCATCATGAGGGTTACGACATCTTCTTCAAGATAGGTCATGTTCTCAACTTGAAGGTGACCATGGTCCAAGTCACTCCCTTTCTGTAACCTGTTATCTCAGGCTCCGACTTCTTACTCATGTTTTCAGAGAAAATCTGCAAAAATATTGAGTGGCGACATTATGTAACCACCTGCTTATATACCTGTTATCTCAGGTAACAGATGAACTCCTTATTGTAGGGTGTTTGATCCACATGTAAATTACACCACCCGCTTGTACTTCTTCAAACTGGGGCCGTCGGCTGTCTCAACCACAGACTCCGTGGAGAATATGTTAGCAAGCTTAATGCCGTAGTCTTCTCTCCCGCCGACGAGATCATCCAATTCGCGGTCGCAATTGCTGAGGTGGCCGAAGAGACTACCTCCGGCATGTAGACGCCCTCCCCCCGATGGACCTAGATCGAGATGCCCTCCCCGTTGTTGTAGACAGAGATGCAGACGGAGATGCGGCACTTGGCGACGTCGATATCCACGCGAAGGGTGTCCATGGTGGGGTCACGATCCTTGTTGGCGGTGGCGAAGACCAGGATCTCGTCGAAGATCCTGAGAAGACCTGGTACGTAGGTGACCACGCGTTCCTCGACGTATATGCCCTCGCAGACCAATAGCCTATGCGTGCGCTTCTCCACCGAGCCGATGTAGCCGTCCGGATGCAGGAGAATTTGCTCCCGCAAGTTGCATGTCGCCGCGGTGGGGTTGCAGGCGTTGCTCGACCGCGGCAGGGGGTTCATGGCGGCGTGGCGAGACATGGTTTGCGCGCGTTAGGGTTAGAGTGTCGCTGGGCTGGGGATTGGGGAATTGGGTTCCTACTTTTTAGATCAGAAGAGATGCGAGGTTGGGTTGCACATTTTGTAGTCATAGGATGCTCTCAGGCAAAGGAATACCCAAACCAACCCGCTCATTACTGTGATGAACGAGGATCAATCACAGAGGGAAAAACGAACAAAGAACGCAAGATCAGGTGACTGGAAATGGAGGACACGCGAGAACTGTCGTGACCAAGGGCCTGGACACGAGCAACTCTGGTGACCCCGAAATAAGCGTGGACACGGGCGATCTCTGGTAACCACTGTGACCCAAAGATCAGAACCCAGAACACTCGGACACCAACGATCTGGAGCGAGGACATGGATGAACAGTCGTGACCAAGAGCAAAATTGGGCGCAGGACAGATGAACTGTATTAGTGGTAGAAATGTGGCCGATACAAGATAAAGCTTACGCTAACCTACCAACTAAAGCATATTCCAATCTCTGTCCTCTCTCCGGCAGCGTTTTGCCTTTTATAAGACAAAGTTACAGCGCCAGCTGGCCTTCTAGCTTTAAGTGAGTTTGTTACATTGGTAAAATGATAAACATTTCAAATGAGATAAACGTACCGCAGGATTCTGACAATCCCTCCCCCTTGAGAGCATCCTTGTCCTCAAGGATATTTGTCCGGAAACCAAGACTTGAGTGACAAAACTGTGGAAAAGAGCTCTGAATGAAAGAAGCATTCTCTCAACTCGCCTTATGTTCTAATAATTTAGTCCATTTGATAAGCCACCGTGAAACAGTAACATTGTCACGAGGAACTGCTTTTGTTTGCAATACTATTTCAGGTGCAGATTTGATATAGCCTTCTGGAGTAACCAAAGGACATCGACCTCTCGGTTAGTGAGCTGTTGGCGGGAGTACAACTAGTTGTTGCGTAGGTAAATGCGGGAACCGTCGGGAGGAAGACGAAGCAAGGATGAAGATACGTCGTTCATGGGCTTATCTTTTTTACCTGGGCCGGGCCGAGAAGCGGCCCATACTGTTGTCGAGGCCCCATATTCAGGTGACCCCCCATCGGTATATCAGCCGGCCCCCTCTTCTCCAGCTCCTGAATGATCTCCGCCGTTCGATCATGGTACCGACACGATTGTGGCCATCCAGTCTACCAGGGAGTTCACGTCTTCACGACACCTCTCCCATCTTTTCGTCCCGTGCTGACGCCTGACGGCGAGCTTCTCCCCTTACCTCGCGCACGACCGTCCGGCCGCCGCAGCAGGCAGCCGCCTCTGCGCCCAGTCTAGTCGCTCTATTTTCCCTACACGAGACCGCTTTGCTCGGCTCATCCCAGCCGCCACCGCCGCTTGGGAGGAAGAAGATGCTGGAGAAAGACAGGATATCCTATTTCTACGACGGTACATTCGCCTCTCCTTCTCCTTCCCCCTAGCTCTCGCCGTAGGCTTCGGGACTCTTACTACGCTCAGGTATCTCGCCCGTGCGCGCAACAAAGATTCGATGTACCAAAGCCAGCGATGGTGCGGGGACCGGCGTAGTAGTTTGCTTCTGTTTCGCTGACTGATTTCTAGTTATCCATGTGA
This sequence comes from Zoysia japonica, assembly GCA_001602275.1. NCBI lineage: Eukaryota > Viridiplantae > Streptophyta > Magnoliopsida > Poales > Poaceae > Zoysia > Zoysia japonica. The sequence goes on along the minus strand of BCLF01000006.1, from coordinate 1,953,109 downwards.
TCGCTGATTGTGGTGGTGGCCTCTAACTAGTGCCCAACTTACATATATGGGATACTTGGTTCATTTGCAATGTCTGTGTGGGTGGGGGGGGGGGGGGGGGGGGGGGGGGGGGGGGGTGGCGTGGACGGCTCCTGGCATTGGCTTCCGGGATTTGCCCTTATGGAATTGGGATTGCTTTGTCCATTGACCTATTCTGTTCGAGTTCTTCAACCCTATCTCTAAATTCATCATAATGATCGTTTTAAGATGTATGCACCATCCTAGGTCATACGCGCTGAGTTATGAATCAACATGTGGATGGAAAATCCTGCTCCCAAGCTGCTGTTCAAATTGTCAATAGGATGAGCAATCAAGCCATATCATAGTTAGGAATGCATACCTGTTGTTTTTTTTAGCTTCAAACTGCCAGTTGGTTCTTACATTTATCTCTGTAACTAGCTTTCATACTTACATTGCTCCACATAGTATGGTTCTTTTTATAAGTAAAAGCAATTATGGTGCCCACACCCAAGGTCTTTGATTACTCTATTCTTAGAAAGTGTCACTCAGTTCTTAAAAAATGCATACATTCTATTTTATCCATTTCAAGTTTGAAATTGCTTGCTTATCTTCTCATTCTTTTTTTTTATGTGAACGAGAATTTCAGGCGATGTGGGAAATGTCTACTTTGGGCCAAATCACCCCATGAAGCCACATCGCCTTTGTATGACACATCATCTTGTCCTTTCATATGAACTTCACAAAAAGATGGAGATATATGTTAGTATTGAATTTGTTTTATCTTTTATTCACTTTCTTGTTCTCATGAAGTTTGTAGTCTTTACCTTTAATTTGTTCCGTATGACTTATGCAGAGACCGCACAAAGCATATCCGATAGAGCTTGCCCAGTTCCACTCGGCTGATTATGTGGAATTTTTGCACAGAATAACTCCAGACACGCAGCACCTATATGCAAGTGAATTAACTAGATGTATGAATGCTGGGGTTATCTCTTCTGTAAACAACCGTTTCAAACTTTTCTAATTGCACAATGAATTGCATCATATATGTTTGTTCAATCTGGTTACTGTGATATAAGATACTGCCATACTTACATGTCGCTCAGGCTTCCAAGTATACAATTAAAACAATAGAAACGGAGTGCATTATCATAGTCAATATTTCCACATCAGAATACAACAAATGTAAAGATTAGATACTTCCACTTAAATGATAAGTGATATATCTTTCATCACAAGCACAAGCCTATCTGATGATGCAATTGAATGTGTGTTCTATACCTCCGATTGAAGTTGCTATCAACCACAACTTTCATTCTCTTTGTGTTTTTGGTCTTCACTATCTGGCTGTGGCTCCTTAAAACCTTGTCTCCAGATAATTGTTTCCTTTTCATATCTATCTGCAGACAATCTTGGAGAAGACTGCCCAGTTTTTGATAATTTGTTTGAGTTCTGCCAAATTTACGCTGGAGGAACTTTAGGTAATATTAAAAAATTAATGAAGCTTTGAAGACTCTATATTATGAACTCTCAAAGCTATTCTTTATCCTTTTAGATGCTGCTCGCAGATTAAATCACAAAACCTGTGATATTTCCATTAATTGGGCTGGTGGGCTGCATCATGCTAAAAAGTGTGGGGCATCGGGCTTCTGCTACATTAATGACCTGGTTCTAGGAATTCTGGAGCTTCTAAAGTATCATGCAAGGGTTCTCTATATTGACATAGATGTCCATCACGGAGATGGAGTTGAAGAAGCCTTTTACTTCACTGACAGGTTCATTTCCACTGGCTTGTTTTGTACTTTCCATCAAACTTTTGTGTGGTGCTATGATGTAGGGTCGTCAGGTTCCTTAATTCTCTTAACTCTTTAATGTTTTCCAGGGTAATGACTGTAAGTTTCCATAAGTATGGTGACCTTTTCTTTCCTGGCACAGGTGACATTAAGGTATGATTTGGGTAATAAGCCCTATTTTCTATGTATTCTATGTATTTGGCTTAATTTAATTGCTCATATTACTGTCAGAATTTCTTTACAGTACAATGCGGGCAGTAGTCAGATCCATAACTGCAGTCTGCATTTAGGTCTCATTTCATTTTTTGCATGTGGATCACTTGATGGTTAGTGACGCTTGCCTAAGACAGGCTTTATGTAAACTAAAGTGGCATTTACTCTCACTTGTGTGAACCAGAAGAGAAAAGTTGTAAATATATGGATGCAGTCAACAGTTAGGATTAATTTCCATTCACTAAAGCAGGATGCGCGCATTCTGCTTCACTAAACTGGATTCGCAGTTCAAAGAGTCTATGGATATATACTGCTTCCCAAAGTTGATTACACTTTAGGCTGTCAATTGTTGCGGATAATTACAATAAACTCCCATTTTAATTTTTTTTAACTGACTCCTATCACCCTTAAAAGTGTAAATATGCAACATTACTCCACTATGCCGTAGATCTCCTACAGGACAGGGCAATGTTGGAGTATATATTCTATTCAAATACCTGCATCATGATTGGAAATGTCAGTTTGTTCCCAATATCTAAAAAGCTTTCATTATAAAAGCTGTTGAAATTCTCTTTTGCATGTTTTATTTGACATCAGAGTCATAAAAAAGAAGCTATGCTGGTCATGCTTGAACTATTACATGGACCTTCTAAATGAGTAAATTTCACAAATTTACACAATAACTCAAAAGTTTAGTTTCGTAGTTTTGTGAAATGAATAGACCCAAAAATGTAGTCTTGCGAAGTTGGAAATCAGAAGTGTTATTTTTCTGTTATAGATTGTCTGAAATGTGTGATTTTGTGAAATTTGTATTGGAAAGTGTAGTTTTGTGAGTTTCCTCTACCCTAATCTAGTTTTATTTATTATGTATTTATATTAATATGCCTAAAATTGCTCTGTAATTTTTCATATTTCCTCCTTTTGCGGGTGTTTCTAGATGAAGTATTTACAATGCAACTATATTTGGTTTAGTTGGGAAGGAATCTCCCTATAAGAGTAAGGAAATGAATGTTCTCCAAAATACAGGACAATTAAAGTTCAATATAACCCCAAAATTCATGCCTTTATGAACATGTTGGAATTTGGAAATAGTTCCCAGATTTGCATGTTGCTTTTCTCTTCGCTTAGTCATTGCTGGTAATAGTGAGATTTTGGGTATTTTCTTTTACTTTTTATTTCATAAGATGTGCTCTTCATTTTGATTTACCTCATTGTCATTCAAGGATATAGGAGACAAGGAAGGAAAGTATTATGCGATCAACATTCCACTTAAAGATGGGATTGATGATGCCAGCTTTACTCGGCTTTTTAAAACGGTTCCCCACCTGTACCTCTTTCTTGTTATCCATATCATTTTTCTTATCCTTATTAGATTCTATGACGTTTGTCATGCAGATTATTGCCAAGGTTGTTGAGACATATGTGCCCGGTGCTATTGTTCTTCAATGTGGGGCCGATTCATTAGCAAGGGACCGCTTAGGCTGCTTCAATCTCTCCATTGAAGGTTTTGCTGGTTCCTACTATTTCTTAGTAGCTATCCAAGTTTAATGTGCATAAATGAGCTGCTAGGCTCTAGGGAATACCTTTTGTGGGCATGGGAAGCCCTGTATCCTTGACTCTCCATTTTCCACTTTTTGTGCCTTATTCTTGCATCAGTGGTTTTTTTACTCTTTTGGATCTTTCAAATAGCTTCAGTTGTCAAAGCTTATTTCAGTGATCTAGTTCTTACTTGCTTGATCTGTTTCCACATACAGGACATGCTGAATGTGTAAGGTTTGTAAAGAAATTCAATATTCCACTTCTGGTAAGGAAAAGTACTATTTGTCAGATCTTTTATATATATAATTTATAGAGTAATATCAACATAATTTTTTCCATCAGGTAACTGGAGGTGGTGGATACACCAAGGAGAATGTAGCACGCTGTTGGGCTGTTGAAACTGGGGTCCTTCTAGACACAGAGCTCCCAAACGGTATCTCATTTATTTATTCTTTTTCAAGTCTGTAATTGCAACTATCAATTTAAGTGAAGCAACTAGTAGCCTTTAGTGTACCACTGTACCTCAACGTTCATAACATCCCGCATGTTCTTTCTGTCCATTTGGGGTTTAGATTCTTGATAATATCTTGTATAATTGTCCATGCTATGGGTTTACATTTCAACATTTTCTTTGCAGAGATTCCAGACAATGCATATATTGAGTATTTTGCTCCTGACTATACATTGAAAGTTCCAAATTTGAACATGGTATGAAACTTATTCCTGTTGGCTTTATTTGTCCTATGTATATGTACTAGTTTTTTTAATAAAAAAAACGCATCTGTAATAGTTTTAACATTCAAGCTAGCAATTACAATTCTGCTATTGGAGTTCCTTCATTTGATGGCACAGATTAATCTGTATCATGATGCTGGAAGCCTGAACTTCATTTGTTTGAGGATCAAGAATTTTCTATGATTTCTTACTTACTGTTTAATTGGATTAGGACAATTTGAATAGTAAGACATATCTCAGTTCAATCAAGGTGCAAGTCATGGAGTGTTTGCGGTCTATACAGCATGCTCCTGGTGTTCAGATGCAAGAGGTTAGACTTCCTACGTTTAGTGAGTTGATTATGTGCATTTGTTTTTGCATTGTGACATCTTCCAATTGAAACCGGTTGTGCTATATAAGAACACTAAAATATGCTTCTCTACCTTTATTTCATAATAAATCGATAAGGGATCACATTTGTAAATCCTTTTGCAGGTTCCACCTGACTTCTATATCCCAGATATTGATGAAGATGAACTGGATCCTGATGAACGTGTTTATCGTAAGTGATTTTTTTTGGCATGCTGTACAATGCCTTTTCAACATCAACAGCATTTTTTTAATCCCCAGGAATTTGGGAGGGTTTCATCTCCATTTTTCGTTGGCTCAACATGCCTATCACAAACCTCCTCTCTTACCCAGGCTTGGGACTGGCTATGTTGAAACAAGATGGAGTTACATACCATGCTTATTCAAAATATTTAATTGTTCATATGGAGATATTCAGTTCTTAGGATCTGTGTGCATGGCATATGTTTCCTTAATTTGCCAATTTTTTTATATGTAAAACAGTATTGTGATACGTTCTATTTTAACTCATGCACTGTTCGCATTATCATATTTTCTATTGCTTCGTTTTTTTGCTCTTAGAATTTTCCTGTCTCATTTTAAAATGCATGTCTTGATTATGCAATATTCTATAGTATAGGTATCTTGTCTTCTGCTCGATGCGCTTTATCACTGTACTAACTATTCTTTTTTTGGCCAGAGCATACCCAAGATAAGCAGATTCATCGGGACGACGAGTATTATGAAGGTGACCATGACAACGATCATGATGATGGCATGCGCTGATCTGTTTCTATGGAGAATGCATTGATGTAAATGAAAGTGAAATTTTAAGAGCAAATTTTAATCTGATGTTCTGTACTCCAGTAGCTCTGTAGTCTTAAGAGTTAGTTTATTAATTGGCATAGGCTCTAACTTAGGAGGACAAAGCATTCTAGCCCTAAATTCCTGATTTACATTTTTGTGTAGAATGCCGCACATTCTCTTGATTTAAATGCAATTTCATCGTTGGTATATCTAAATGTACATGTTCAGGAACTCTGGACAAAGTGGGCACTGCGATGGTGTATATCATGATTCTCTTGCAGCTGAATATTTTGTGCTGTCTTTCAGCTGTGATTGAGCGCGTTTCTGTTGTCATTGTTTTCGTGGCACAATAAGCTTTGATGGCTCCCTATTCCATCTGCCACATAACACATAAACATGCACAATGCATTGCAGACGAGTCGAAGATGGTCTTGCCATATCCGGTTACCGAAGGTTAAATTTCGATTTACCGTACAGGACTAGCAACTTAGCAAGAAGCCATGAGCTGATGCTTGTTTCATGCTTGATTGGCACGTGATTTAGTACTACTTACTCTGTCTTAAAATATTTATATTTTGAGTTTGTCAAAGATAAATTTTATCAACTTTGACTAATCATATTTACAAATTTAAATAATTTTTAATATAAAGAGTTACATGTTATAAAAATTTGTTTTATAAAAAATCTAATAACATAATTTATATATAATAAAATATTATTAATTTATTATTATTATGATTAAAGTAAAGTAGTTTGATTAAACTAAAAATACTTATATTTTGAGATCTACCTTTACGCACTTCCGGTTGATGACAAAACAAACGGAAGCGAAGGCATGTCCCGGGAGGCGAGGAGAAGCGTCGAGTCGGGCGGTGGACCCGTGCACTCCCGGCTCCACCATTGGAAGGCCCGATCCCCCGGTCGCCGCCCTCTGCGCGCCAGCACACCTCGCCTTCCCGCCTCCGCGTCACGCGCCCAGCGCCACACCATCGCCGCTCCTCCTCGCCGGACACGACAGGCCCGCGCGCACGGCACGGATCAGGCGTTTCACCGAGTTCTCCTGAGTAACCAGCCAGAGAATGCACATGGCGATCGCGCGGGTGTCTGCACCGCTCCGTCTCACGTCCTCTCCTCGGCCCTCCGGCGCGGCGTGTCCGGCGCCCGCGCTCTCCAGGGCGGCCGCAGCCCGTCCAAGGAACGGCGGGATCATTCGATATGGAAGGGCCCCGCGGCGCCCCAACTCAGTGCCCGATCCGAGGGCGCACCACCACGACTCCGGCCTCGATACCGGCGACCGGAGCTTGAGGAGTGTCAACTGCGGCGCGGGCGCTGCGGGCCCTGCCAAGCCGCATGCACAGGCATCGGGGCCGCAGAGGAAGCGCGCCGGCTCGGTGGAGGACGAAGCGTGGGAGCTGCTCCGGGAGTCAGTGGTGTGGTACTGCGGCGGCCCCGTTGGAACGATCGCGGCGTGCGACCCGGACGACGCCGACCCACTCAACTACGACCAGGTGTTCATCAGGGACTTCGTTCCCTCCGGCGTCGCGTTTCTGCTCAAGGGGGAGTACGACATCGTGCGCAGCTTCATCCTCCACACGCTGCAGCTTCAGGTAAGCCTTCGGATTGTAGTCCTCTGTCCCATTTTCCTGTTCGTGTTAATCTGCGAATACCGATGTTATCTAATGATGTCGCATCGCATAATTAATCTCTTTCCTTCAGCCGATCTCGTTGTCATTTGAGATGAAATTGATTGCTAAACAATTCGCACTGAAGTCAACATGCATTTTATCAGAGAATCTGCGAATTATATGTTCTGTTTGTTCCTTTTTGTGCTGAAACCATTATATTTTCTTGCCCTTGATGTGGGAGGCTTCTAATCTGAAAGCCCTGCTGACGATGATATGCACTCATGCAGAGCTGGGAAAAAACAATGGACTGCCATAGTCCTGGTCAAGGATTGATGCCGGCTAGCTTCAAGGTACGTGTCATTCCGCTTGATGGTGATGAGGATGCAGTTGAAGAAGTCTTAGATCCTGATTTTGGTGAGGCTGCAATAGGCCGTGTGGCTCCAGTTGATTCAGGTGGAGTTGCAGTTGATATTGTCCTTTTATGTTGTTTTTTGCATTTATGTAAAAAGGTAGAATTGAACATTAGTATTCAGGTTTATGGTGGATTATATTGTTGAGAGCGTATGGAAAATGTTCTGGAGATCTGTCAGTTCAGGAGCGAATTGATGTTCAGACCGGAATAAAGATGATCGTGAAGCTTTGTTTAGCTGATGGGTTTGACATGTTCCCCACATTGTTGGTCACTGATGGCTCATGCATGATAGATCGCCGCATGGGAATCCATGGGCACCCATTGGAAATTCAGGTAACTACATGAACACTGGAAACAGTCTTTTTTATCTGAAAGATAAAACAGTCTTCTTTTATCTGAAAGATAATATTGGTAACAAAATATAGGAAACAATGATAGGGTGCATGTGCTAAATAAAATCATGAACCTCTACATTTTGCATTTTGTGGTATGAATTGTTTTTTCTTTCTGGAACTGTAAATTAGTTAGCTAGTTTCCTCTTCATCTTTCTCATTCTGTTATGGTCTGTAATCAGCCTGACTACAAAATGAATGTGAAAGCAACTGCATAATTTGAAACATTAGATACCACAATATAGCAAACTTAGCTTGTGAGAGCAAAGGTGCTAACATTAGAACTCCTATCATCATATTAGATTAGTAAATGGTATATTCGGATCCCTTAAACTTCTTTTTTTGGTTTTGCTTCATCTCCTTATATCAATCGCAGCCTGTTTTGTAATCTTGTAATTTCCATATGGATAAGTCTTGTATTTGATTTTACATATATTTCATTTTGATATAGGCGCTGTTCTATTCAGCTCTCATGTGTGCACGTGAGATGCTTACCCCGGAAGATGGATCAGCTGATCTAATCCGTGCCCTGAATAACAGGCTTATTGCATTGTCGTTTCACATCAGAGAATATTATTGGCTTGAAAAGAGAAAGCTAAATGAGATATATCGATACAAAACTGAGGAGTATTCTTGTGATGCTGTGAACAAGTTTAACATATATCCTGATCAGATTCCGTCCTGGTTAGTTGAATGGATCCCTCCTAAAGGCGGTTACTTCATCGGAAACCTGCAGCCAGCTCACATGGATTTCCGCTTCTTTTCTCTGGGAAACTTGTGGTCGATTGTAAGCAGCTTAGCAACCACCCAGCAGTCTCATGCTATTTTGGACCTAGTTGAAGCAAAATGGTCTGATTTAGTGGCCGAGATGCCACTGAAGATTTGTTATCCTGCCCTTGAGGATCAAGAGTGGAAATTCATAACTGGGAGCGATCCTAAAAACACGTGAGTCAATCTTCTTTAGTTCTATCCAAAGCTCAGGGTTATCATTTACTTGTGTCTTGCAGATTGTTCACATAAATCTAAAATATTTCCATCTTTTGATGCAGACCATGGTCTTACCATAATGGAGGTTCCTGGCCAACATTGTTGTGGCAGGTTTGTAGTTTAACATTCTGTTGGTAATTATTATCATTAATTCATGTAAAAAATGATTTTGTTGTATTTGCTAATGAGATATTCTGTATAGTTCAACATATCAAAACGAACAATCTGGAAATGTTTAGTTGGATGATTAAAAATTATGATTGGTACCAGTTGTCTCTGTTCTCTCTTATAACCACCACCAATCAACCTATGTTTTGCAGCTCACTGTGGCAAGTATCAAGATGAACAGGTCGGAGATAGCAGAAAGAGCTGTGGAGGTGGCCGAGAAGCGTATCGCCACGGACAAGTGGCCCGAATACTACGACACCAAGCGAGGACGGTTCATTGGGAAGCAATCTCGCCTTTTCCAAACCTGGTCCATTGCCGGATTCCTCGTGGCAAAACTTCTCCTAGAAAATCCGGATAAATCGAGAATACTATGGAACAACGAAGATGAGGAAATTGTTAACGCTTTGAGCCTCATGGCTGACGCCTCGAGTCCGAGGAAGCGTGACAGGAAACTACTGAAGACATATATTGTATGAACTAACACAGGAAAGGGCTCTATGAGTAAATTACGTACTATGTCAACTGATCTCCTGTTTTATTGCAGTTACAGTATTATCGCAATGCAGCACTGCTAGTCACCAACTGTAGAACGTTGCCATCAACGCATCCACTGATGCACGCAGGGCCACATTATAACAAGTCCATCCATAACTGGTGCAGTGGTGCGCCCATGTCCCATTGATAGCACAAGCCCGCAATTGTACAGTCGGTGACAGAACAATGAACATTACGGCTGAATCCGTGCTTGTAACTTTTCCAGTTATTAACACGGAATAAAGTTAACAGTCCTTTCACTTCCTAGCAAAGCAAGGCATACTACTGTTGCATATGCCAGCACATTCCACCAACCTCGCATATACTACTCCACTCCACATAAGATTGGTACACGTGCTCATCTAATATTTGATGGTATTAACAACGAAAAGAGTTACAGGATTAACGGTCGACCTTAATTTTACTTCAGAACATTCGTGGATGACAACGGGTAGTCCATATTCTAGCAGAAAAATGCAGGTCTACGTCTAGCTAGCTTACCATGCTATGCATATATTTTTGGTACAACAACAGTAACACTACTACTGCTACCGCTAAAAGAGCTCGAACTCGATATCATCCCCATTCAGCCGAAACTCCAAACATTTACCTTCCTTTTTCTTGCGAGCTGTTGTGAGAGCAGTTGCATCAAACGTCTTCGGGGTCTCTGGTGGTGCAGTCCACCGGATCAAGGCCCAGTTCAAGCCTTCAAAAAAGGGATGCCGCTTGATCTCAGCGGCTCCTCTTGACGAGCCAAGCCGATACTCTGGCTCTTTTACAAGCAATCCTCTGATCAAATCTCGCGCATGGAAGCTGATGGCTGGGCTGTCAGGGAACTTCAAGCCCTGGGAGATCACATTTGAAAGTGTTTCCTCATTGCCCGGTCCCCTGAATGGTGTCTTGCCATAGAGCAATTCATAAAGGAAGATACCAAGAGTCCACCAATCAACTGAGCTACCATGGCCATCCCCTCTAATGATCTCCGGGGCAAGGTATTCATGGGTCCCAACAAATGAATTTGACCTCGCATCCGTGGGCTCGACAACAAGTTGTGGAAGTGATGGTTTCTGCTGGTCAGCTCTAGGCTTCTGTGCCCTTGATGTTGTTGAAGGAACTAGGCGAGGCGTGAAGCATGAAGAGTTGCTCCAGGATGGCTGGATGCACAGTGGATCAATGCAGCTTTGTGCACAGGGACCAGAAGGCCTGCTGGGCTCATCTCTGCCTACAGATGATGACCTCACAAGCATTGGATTCACTGAGCACCTCAGGGACAGATCAAAGTCAGAGAGCATGATGTGCCCATCTTCACGAACAAGTATATTCTCTGGCTTCAGATCACGATATATGACCCCCAACATATGGAGATACTCCAACGCTAAGAGGACTTCAGCGACATAGAACCTATAAAAAATGCAAATGCTCTTGAGATACAAAAGATCAAAAGTAAAATATTGCATAGAGATTTAACTCTCACAATAGTTCAGTATACTTCTGTTAGATATATAAAAAACATATAATCTGGTAGCAGCTGCAGAGTATCAGCTATAAGGTTCATAGAAGCTCAATCATGGCAATTTCCAGTTTGATATTAAGCATTAGCAACACACAGAACGTGGATAAGGTTCCATACCTCGCAGCTGCTTCTGAAAAGGTCCTGGTTGGTTGTTTCTGCCTCAGAACATGCAAGTCACCGCCTGGGCAAAACTCCATTACTAGGCAAGACAGATTATCTGTTGTGAAATGAGAATAAAGGCTTGGAAGGAATGGGTGATCAAGCATATGCAGTATCTCCCTCTCAGTTTGGGCTCTGAGCATCTTCTTTCTGCTTACCAGGTACTCAATATCCATAACCTTCAATGCAAACATGCAGTCCGTACCCACCAACTCGGCTAGATAAACAGTGCCAATATCCCCACAACCAAGTTGCTTGAGAAGCTTAAAGTTCTTCAATCCCAAGCTCCCATGTTGTATAGCCATGCGCCTGATGGCTCCCCATCTCACATCTTTTGACATGTGAGGCCTGCTTCCATTAGCACTGAAACTGCCATAACTATCTTCACTGATGCTCGTGTTGGTGCTATAATCACCAATGCTGCTCTTTGAGCTCTGTGAGCATTCACCCTTTTCCTTTGATCTGGAAAATTCGGCAGACTTTGAATTGCTGTTCAAACCAACACCACATCCTTTGGAGCTAAAACCAGTTCCTTCAATGCCACTGTAGCTGACAGCTTCCTTGTTAGTTGGTGCTGGGGTTACAGGTTCATCCTGAAGGACCTCGTGCTGTTTAGCATGAGAATTAGAGCCTTTTACCTCAGAATGCTTATTTGATGCTGCCACTACGGCTGGTTCAGGCTTAACCTTCTTCTTTGTTGACTTCTTATTCCGAAACATTGGCCTTACCAGGCGTGAACCGCCTACAGGAACAGCGCGGGGGCTAGATGCTTTTGCAGATTTTCCCCTCCTCTGTTTTGTCCCAACAGAGGGATCTTCAGCTGCCTCTGACGTTTTGTTGCTGATCACATCTTGGATTCTGGTTTTATGGATCTTGGCTGTGGTTGGAGAAGCTGATCTCAGTTGCTTCTTAGCTGAGCTCTTAGAATGGCCCTCCTTGGTTTGTACTGACTTATCTGATGAACCTACCAAAGCCTTCTCAAGCAAAATAGATACTTTCTCAACCTTGCTCTTTTTCTCATGCTCCTCGTTAGTTTGAACCACAACAGGAGCATACAGCTTCTTCACCGTCCCAGAATCAGAAGAATTAGGTACCCCAGCTGTCTTTGATAACCTCTTCATGGCAGCCATCTCCGATGCCTGGGAGATGCACATCTTCCTCAGGGCCTGCTTCAGGCTCACAGACTCCACGATCTCTGAGCTTGACACCGGCGACTTCCCAAGTGCGATAAGCCTCCTATCCGTGCTCGTCTGCCCAGAAGCCCTCGCCGACGTGCGAACATTGATTGATCTGATGAGCTGGTCAAGATCCTCCTCTACAGAGCACGACCTTGCCTCATGCTCCTGCCCCACTGGCTTAACCCTCACCCTGAGGTGCGTGACGGCTGGACACGCATCCTTCGGCTCATCGACCAATTCAATTATCTCCGAGCACCCGGAGGAACCCATCCCCTTCGAACCCTCCTCCACCTCCCGGAGCTGTGCCTTCATCTGGGCGGGAGGCCCTAAAATGGCTGATGCATTTCAAGTTACGACCAGCGGTCGCCTGCAGGTTGGTGACCAAACAAGAAGCGTTCCCGGGTCAAAAACCGGCATCACGGTTCACGGAACCCTGCAAGAGAGCAAGCATAAACTAGATCAGATAAAGAACAGAAAAACTGGATGTAGCGCACTACGTAACAGGGAGGAGAAGAAGAGCAACACTAACATAGTGGAGATGGAGAAGATAAATAAAAAACTTTCGAAGTGAGGGCAGTTACTGGCATCCTTCAGTCAAGGAGTAACTTGAACCTTTCTTGGATCCCTCCTGCTCTTTACTACCCACGTCAGTTTGCCTTCCCCAGTTCAAAATCATTTCATTTATTTTATACAGGAAAAAAAGTAAGAAAGAAAATGGGACGACACAGATGCGGTAGGTGAGGTAGGGTTTCCCCCCATCCCCTCGCAAAGTGATGCAAGATCCGTAAACCCCTGGGTCAAAACGGAGAAGACGACACGAGCAGCTGAGCAAACACCCTAAAAACCGGGGATAATCTTTTGAATTTGGCCAGATCCAGGGGAACGCGTCCAATCCGAGAGAGAGAGAGAGAGAGAGAGAGAGAAAGAGAGAGAGAAAGGGCGGGGGGAAAGCTTACCCAGTAGGAGAGCGGCGGCGGCGGCGGACGCGACGGGTGCTAGGATTTTGGCCAACGGCGACGAGGAAGCTAGAGTGGAAGTGAAGAAGATGCAGGCGGAGCTGGGACCTGTGGGGAACTGGGAGGACGAGTTCAAGTGGGAGAAAGCAGCAGCAGGTCTCCGCAGCGGCAATGGGCGGCGCACATCACGAGGAGGAGATGATGGCTCCTGCCTCTCTCTCCCTCTGCTCGTCACACTGTGCCCTACTACCTCTCTCTCTCTCTAGATTTTGTCACTGGCACACTGTGCGCCACGGGACCCGCCCCGTCGCAACTCGATACTCCGTAAAACTCACCGTCGCCGCTCGCCCGCAGCCCAGCCCCACACACCGGCACACCACCACCACCGTACCCGAGGATTTACTTACGCCTCTTTTATTTACCGCGGCATTATTAATACCTCCACGTACCAGTGCGCGAGGCACAGCGCTTCTCCCGGCCCGCCCTCGTCCCAGCGTACGGACTCGTCTTTTCCGCGGCGCCAACCTCACACTGAAGGAAAGAGCAAAGTGAAAAGAAACGGCGGCGGAATACTGCCCGGACCGGACATGATATTGTCAATGGCGTTAAAAATTGGAGGAGATGCTCTACTTTCGCCTTTCTCCTTTGTTGGTGTGAGGAAAAAAATATGGGACTACAACGATAGAACCTGCTTTGCCTTTTCCCTTTGTCGAACTCTTGTTGGAACGAAATTCAAACCTACGTGTGTGTACTTAGTGGTGGTGATAGCGTTTGTCTAGCTAGACTTCTAGAGATTACTTTTTGGTTATATAACAATTTGAAAGGGATTGGGCATCCCGTTAGCAGCAGACAGGTCCAGGTCACGCCTCCTGAACTCGCGCGGCCCGTCGCGTCAGCAGCTTGCCCCGTGCCGCGGCTACGTGCGTGCTTATCGCTGATTATTAGTCCTGGGTGAGAGCGAAAAACCGTGGTAGGGGAAAGTGGGAAACGATCCGCTCCTCTGCTGCGGCGGCGACGCGGGCAATGGAACTCGTGACGCCCCCGTGATGACAGCGGGTAGCCAGCCAGGGAGAACCGGGAAGAGGTTACCGTGCCGGGGCCGCGCGGCACCTGGCCCCCGCCCCATACGCCATACTCCCTTTCACAGACGCCTCGTGTGCAGCGGCCCGCGGACTCGCTTCCTCCTGTGCCGGGGCCGCGCCCCACCACCGCATCCCGCATTCATCTGTGCACGCGGTCCAGCCCAGCGGCTCCGTATCCGCTGGCCGGGGCGGGGACTACTGGGCGGGCACCACCGTCCACCGCCGCGGCATGCAGCACGGAGAAGTAGAGTTCTGTGACGGACGAGCCATAGAATCCATCGGAATGCGCGGGAGCCGAAGAAAGAAAGGCACTGCCAACGGAGGCGCACAGCCGACGCGCGCACATGTTCGCTGTTCGCGACTGGGACAACGGACACGCGGACTGCATCCTTCCTTCCCCTCCGCGAAATTTTGAAAACCGGACGCTCCGGTCCGCACACTGCTCGCTCCTCACGAGTCGTCGTGACCCGGTCCACCGCGTCCTATAGAGCGCATTCATGGAGTTTCGGTTGCGAACGCGAGTACAGCGCGTGCGAACTGCCGCGTTTAGGTGTGTCGTCCGCTACCTGTGCCGCGTTTAGGGCCTAAAAAAGATGAGACGCGCAATAAATACGGTGATTACGGAGGCGGCAAGGACTATTGAACGTGAAGATCCGTGTGCCGTGCCGCTTTCCACTCTGCACATACCCAGTACCGGTCCATGCACACGGCACACCACACTGGCGTTCAGATTTTCTGCTCTGCGTTCCATATCCAACGAACCTGCGGGCTGCGGCCCGATGATGCGACCAACACCACGCCGCGGCAACCTAGAAGAGCGCAGGGGCCCGGAAACGAACCTGCGGAGCGAGGGCCTGGAGACGGGTGGGCGCGAACAAGAAGCGCGCTCTCCTCTCCTCCCCCGATGGAGACGGTGCGTGCGCGTGTCCATCTCACGCACCCCTCCCACCCCACCGTCACGTGCCCGCTCAGAAGGTATCCGAAGCCGGGGACGCGACAGACACCAGGATAAGGAATCATCAAGCGGATCCGCGCGAGAGAGAAGCGACGCAGGGATAGATGAGGAACGGGCGCCTGGTGACGGAGGGATACAGGGGGACAGCCCACGACCGCGCGCAGTGCGCGATCCACCCACCGCGCCGTGTCGAGCGCAGCACTGGTAAGAGTAGGAGTACGTACAGTACACAGCCGGCGACGAGCGGTGGCTCGGGAACGCATCGCGTCAACGTGACATCTCAGCTGCGGCGCTACAGTTTCGTCCGGACGGACCACGACTCGACGCAGCGCTGGCTGGTGTCTGTTCCTTTTGCCGTTCGCGGCGAGCAGCGCCACGGCCACGGGCCGTCCGCTTCCGTCCGGTCGTTTAGGTATCCGTATTCCTTTCACCGGTGCACGAGTCTCTCTCTGGTCTCTGCTGGCGGTGTGTTTATTGCTCGAGGTGGAACAACCGGCGGGTTATCTGCTGGGGGTGTCAACTGGCAGGAACCGTGCGCGCCGCGCGGCTGAACGGGGGAGGGAGGGACCGTGCGCGTTACGGGCCGTGGAATCGCGCGGCTGAGTCACGGTACTGCTCCGCGATTATTGCACAGGCACTGAGATCAATGATCAGAACGAACACGAAAGGGAGTAATCTACGACTCCGACTTTACCGGATTGGATTGCAGACCATTGAGTCGTCGGATCGCCTGGTACTAGAAGCAAACAACTAGCATATGCGGAGCTCGAGCGTAGAAATGTTGCGGTGGGGTACAACTGGATCTCCGAATCGCGGGATCCAAGGATGGCACAAGACATGGCTCAACCTACCTGTGGAGTCTCGTGATGGAGGATGGTGCCCACATCGCTCGCCGGTGCTTGCGACTTGCGTTGCGGGGACGTGATGGCCTTCAACACCACTGATGCTGGTGGAACCTGGACGCAAAAGGAAGAAAAAGGGGCTAAGTTATGCTGATGCTTAGCAGGAGGAGCATGTTTTAGCCCAGGCGAATATTGATGCGACGAGGGCCACTTCGCACAGATTTCACCACAGAACAGAAGAGCCGTTGTTTCCAGAATGAACTTTGAACTGCCATCTAGGAAACCACAAGGAGTCCCAGAAGATGCTAACAGCAACAATAAGCACAGTAGTTTAGTAGTCTGCCGTGTCTAATTTCTACTGTTGAGGCGGGCAAAAGAGTTCTCACGCCGCTACAAAGTTACAGAAAAGTGGCTCGATGCTGTTGCGTTATCGAATCACAACAGGCCATGCATCCAAATCATCCGTATGAGAAATTTCTCGTAGCATCAGCAATATTCAGCGGATACGAAAAAAACATAAGAGTTGGTCCATGAAAACTTAAGCAAAAAAACAATAAATTCAGATAATGACAACGACTCATTGCCTGCTTCAAACTGTTAGATCACACCTAGTAATTACACAGATCTTTACTGACGAACATAAGAGAGGACGTCTCCGCAGTGATAAATAAAAGAACCAACCCTATGATGCTCTTATCATTATATATTTTTTTTAAATCTGAATGCTTAAAGGCAGGGTTTACAAAACCGGTGAAAACCAGGCTGGTTTCACCGGACGACCCATTTTTGGTTTAAAAATTTTTAAAATTCAAAAAAAATTAAAAAAATCAAAAACTTGTCAAACCGATTGATAAATCAGTCAAACCAAACGGTGAACCGAAAAAATCAGCGAAAAACCGCTCAAAACTTTTATTTCAAATTCAAAAATAGTAAACAGGAAAAAGCCGGTTGGGAAACCGGTAAAATCGAGTAATTTTCATTCGAAATTTTGATTTTTGAATTTATTTGATTTTTATAATTTATTGCTGCGGGTTTGACAAAAACCAATCAAACTGTCAACCCCGGTTTTCGGCGTCAAACGGTGAACCCTCTTCCTCCTCCACTACCCAGCACCATCACCGTCTCTCCGATACCTTTCACGGTCACGGACTCATTGCAGCCGGCATCGACGGGGTAGGCCGAGCTTTTATGCATACTTTCTCGGTACCAGGGGCGAAGCCAAGATGAAAATCCGCCTGCTCGGTACACCTGTTATGCTCTGTACCTCTAGGGTAATTAGAGCCTCATCTGGGTATATTTCTCATGGTTGGCTCTTTGTTTGTATCCGCTTTTCTAAAACTCGTAAAAAAACTTTAATGCCTCTGAGACCAATGAAAGCTCATTATTATTCTAGAGACGAGAAGTAATTAGAGGTCACTAAAGATGTACGAGTAACAAAAAAATCTTTAATTAATTTTTTAATGTAATAAAATATTTAATTTTATAGAATGTAATTTTTAAATAAATACTATCGAGATAGTATACCCGGGTACTTACGGACCTGACCTCTACGTGAAAGCTTATTTGCAAACTACGGCTCACAGCCCATCTACAGTCCGCGAAGGACAAATAAAAAACGACGGCCCGGTCTCAAGGGTCGAAAAACCGAAGCCGACCGTTTCCATCACTAACATCAGAACCACCAAACGCCAACCGTTTCCATCACTAACATCAGAACCACCAAACGCCATTCTGACCCTCGAAAGACGAGATTGGACGACGACAAAGCCTAGCCACCGCTCCCACAACCACATCTGACAGGCGCAGAGATTCCTGACGACGTACAGCAGTCTAAGACAGTAAAGCAGCCAGATCAGGACGGCAAAGCATTTATAGAAGCAATCCGACGGGAGGTAAAGTTGCTCGCCGGGTGGTAAAGCCAAACGGTAAAGTAACTTTTGTCCCTCCGCGGTGGACAACAGAACGAACAGAGGACGTCGATCGTTTGCTCTAGGAGCCGGCGGGCGTCAGAGGACCATACCAACCAAAGACCATGGTCACACCCATTAAGGCCCTTCCGCATTGTATTCGTGTTCTTAAGTTCATACGATTTGATCTCTCTCGTATCTGGACGTAGGGTATTACGTTTCTCGACGGCTCAAACCAGGTTAACTTTTGAGTCTCTTTCGTAGGCTAGGTCATTCGAATACGAAGAGCGAACGAACTCTCTCTTCGATTACGTAAATTTTACTGTGTCGATGGTCAAAACACCGACAAATAGCATCGATTGTAGTTAATAAATGGAAAAGTATACTAATTCACAATTGATACCAGCAAGTTAACCCAAAGCACGTGGACCAATCCGTAAAAAAAACATTTGGACCAAGCCATATGTGGGCATTCGAGCGGCACGGTCCAGCTAGGGTTTTAGAAACGGTTGGTTTTCACGGTTTTCGATGAAATCGGTTCCGGTGGATTTAGTTAAGTGACCGATTTTCGGTCTGAACCTGATACTGTAGCAAAATCGGCTAACTGGCTAGTTTGTAGCATCGCTGAAACTTGGATTTGAACCGATTTCTAAAACCCTAGGCCAGCCTGGCCCGTGCCAAAGCGGCCCACGGGGTTAGGCATCGGCCCATGACATGACTTGTTTACCTTAACCATGAAGAAACGGGTCGGGCTGGCACGAACGAACCCATGAAGAAAGCAACCCAAATAGGTGAAAATGTGCACAAATGAGGTTAAACTGCGGCAACAAGGTTCAAACCATCAACCTCACGCGTAAGAAGGCATCCAACCACAGGACCACAACAACTCTTATTTTTTGAAGTAATATGTAAATCTATTTAATATGAAAAAACAAACGAGCCGTGCCATGTCGAGCCACCATCTCCAACTCAAGCACGATCCACCGTCCAAGCCCGTGCTAGTGTAGCACGAATTTTAACTGGCCATGCTGTGTCTAAGCTGTGCCAAAATGAACAGGTCGAAGTTGGCCCATTTGGCACGGCCAGTTGCCCAGCTATAGCCAAGCAATTGAAAGCTTCTCCATCACGCGTCTGCCTCCACGGTCCAGAGATTTGCAACGGTGGACACGGCCCACTAATGCTCGTGCACCGGCACCACACTGGGGTAGTGGGAGCAAGCGAGGGCGGCACGGACTGCAGGAGCGAGAGCCCATCGGCGTCCCCTATCTACTCACTATCAAGGAGCGTTCAATTCGTCCTCACGGCACGACCTCATAGTCGATTTGAGGGAGCCAGCTCGGGGCGGCGTCAAGAAAAGGCCAGAGCGGCGATGCAGGGAGCAGATCAGCAGCGGCGCGCAAGTGGCGAGGCAGGGGCATGAACAAGAAAAGTCTCACTTACTCTCTCTGGCCTAAAAAAGGTCGTTTTGAACATGACATGGTCTTCAAAATAGAATTTTGATTTTGATTCTCTATAAAAATATTTATTAAAAAGCATATTTATATTTTTATGAAAGTAGTTTTTAAAATAAATCTAATAATATAATTTTTATATTTCTAAACTTAATAAGTTAAAACTTATTTGTAATTTGTATTTTCAATGTTTGACAAAACATTGTCCCTTCTTGTTAGAGCGAAGAGAGTATCTTCCACGTCAGGTTTAGATCCAAAAGCCAGAACCTCAACCAAACGTCACACTTTTCAGTCCAGCTTATCGAGTAGCTAACCATTTCAAAAGCCCAAAATGAACTGCAGCCCAAAAGCACGATTTCACTTGCTTTGACCCCCATCACAGGCCCCCACCCCCGCGACGCATCCTCCTGCCCGCCGACCCCCTCT
Source organism: Zoysia japonica (assembly GCA_001602275.1). Taxonomy (NCBI): domain Eukaryota; kingdom Viridiplantae; phylum Streptophyta; class Magnoliopsida; order Poales; family Poaceae; genus Zoysia; species Zoysia japonica. The sequence goes on along the minus strand of BCLF01000006.1, from coordinate 1,933,108 downwards.
CGGCGCCGGCGCCGGTCATCCGCCTACCAGCACCGCCGCCGCAGCCGGTCGTCCTCCCTCCGGCGCCGCTGCCGCGTCATCGTCCCCCCTCCCGGCGCCGCCGCAGCCGTCCTCCCGCCTCCCCGTCACCACCTCAGCGTCCTCCTTCCCGTCGCCGCCCTCCCACGTCGCGCTGCTGCCCCGCCGAGCGGGCGCTGCCCCTCTTCCCTGTGTACCCGCCTTGCCACCGTCCTCCCTCCACGGGCCACCGGCCCGGCGCTCTCCCTCCTCACGCCGCCGCTCTCCCTCCCAGCGCCGCTGCCCGCCCTCCTCGCGCCGCCACCATCGACGGGATTCAAAAGCTAGATGCCAAACGCCCTAAGCTTTTAGAAGAAGAGCTTTTCAAAAAGTAGCCTCTCAAAAGACAACCACTAAAAGCTGATTTTTGAAAAGCAAAAGCTCAAACACAGAGGCCCTAAGCCGCGCGATTGTGTGGGATTCGAGCTTATTTCCACCCAAAATCGGCTTATAAGCGTATCCAAACACGCTGTTATTGGCTGCAGGGTATCGGTCGGCGTCAGCTGCCCTAGGTTGCTTGTTCGACGGGGTGTGAGAGCCTACTTGGACGCCATGGATGGTACGCGTGCGCTACTTCTGTTACCTCCCTTAATTGTTACCCGAGCGAGCTATTCCGTATCAAATTTTTGAGAGTTGGTTTTATCCAAATTTTTTGAGAGTTGGTTGTGTTTAGGGGATGAGTTGTATAATTACTTGATTAGCGCAGGAGTAACTATCTCGCTGATTGATAACAGAGTTTGGGTTCATAGAACTTGCAATAGCGCTGTGGTGAGCTAGCTTTGTATTGGACGCAGCAACTGCAATTTGAAGGCATGCCATGTGATTTAGGATTCTGGTGTCATTGGCACTCCGATAAATGTTTGTTGGATAAGGAGAAAGAAGGGTGGGACAATGTGCAAGTCATGCTGCAGCACGTTAAATGAAATGCCTTTCCTGTTCAGAAATGGAACTCTGGGCTATTGCTAACTATTAAACTAGTAGATATGTGCCCAGAAGTATAAATCAGCCTAAGCCTTCATTATTTACAATGCACTATTACACAACATGGCTGAGTGCAGTCAACACAGTAACTATGTAACTTGTATAGCTTGTGCTGGTGCTGTCAATTTGCCATGACTATTCTTTTAACAGTCGATAGTCAAGAAACGATGGAGGAAACCATCCTTGTTGGTGATGATCTCATGCGTGGACTGCCATCTCCTGTCATTCCCAAAGAAATTGCATCATACGTCCTTGAAGGTGTTGAGCTTTGTGATGGCATTCTCAAGAATCTTTTCTTATGTGAGTATCTGGTTTTTCTGATATTACATAATATTTCTCTTATTCCATGTGCATTTATGTCAGAAAGTGTTCTTATGAAATAATTGTTTGTACTTTAAGGCTTACAAATCAATGATATTGAACCATTCTGCCAAGATGAAATCGTGCTATATCGACAATGTGCTGAGAAAAGGGTTAGTTATGTTAGAATCTTTTAGAGATCAAAGATTGATCTGATTTTATATCTTTTTATTGAATAGCACAGCATTGTATCCTTTTTATTTCAGGACAAGTTAATAAGGCAGCGAATGCAAGATAGTGAATTCAAACTGGGTTCTTCAATGCCCCTGGAAGCAGCAAAGGAGAGAGCTTCCCAACTTCAATCAGAAATCACACTGCTAGACAGGTAGTCTGTAGCTATGAATAATAGTATTATAGTGCGAGTAGCAATTTGTCAGATATTTAGCAGTTGTAGTAGAGTGATCTACTTAGCAAGTAATGTCATTATATCAAAGGGCACTGTTTTTCCTCTTCAGGGGTATTATATTTTCCTATCAGAACTAGTGAACTAGATAGTGAGAGTGAGAAAAATCATCAAAAATGGCAGGAACCCATATATGGGAGTTTTCTTTTCTTCCATATAGATATGGATAATCCAACTTTGAGCCAATCCTACTATTTCAAGTGGACGTTGGTATCATAAACTTTGGCAGTATATGATCTACACATGTATCTTTCCATGTCTGAATGGGAGGTAGTAGCATATTTTGTTCACATGATGGTTTTGGGGTTCATTGAATCCAAGCTTGTCGATTAATATTCTGTGGTAAAGTCCATCCCAATGCTCTTTCTACAAACGCTCTCTACAATCAGCTCTAGTTATAAATTAGTCTGCTCAACCCACCTAAGCGTCCAGGCTATTAACCAGTAATGATGGATCATTGCTGCTCTCAGTGACTGTAAAATATATCGTTCTTTTGCTATACATATGGGCCAAGTTTTCTTCTTGATCGCGTAAAGCTCAAAGATTGTTGCAGGGTGTTTTGAACATTGATAGACTATATGGTTTGATTAGTTTACTCTGATAGTCTGATGTTCTCCAGAGTTAATAGTAGTACGAGATTTCCTCAGAGAATATTTTACTATGTTGTAGCAGATTTCCTCGAGGCACATTAGAGTATGTGAACTAAATTATCCAGGAAAGAAGGCAAGAAAGAATGAACCATCTAATCTGCTCACTAGCCTGATTATTAATTTATCGAACTTTCAGTCCCTATACTTTGAAATGGATGGAACAGTTCTTTATTGATGATGCACTTGGTATCATACAATAGAGGGATGGTCATTATAGCGAATTTTTTCTTTATTAATTCACAAAATTTTCTTAAATGGTTTTATACTTCTGTTTAGGCGCATGATTCTTGCTAGTGGAGTTGAGGGTATGGAAGGATTTCGCCAAAGATGGAGTTTGCATGGACAGCTCGGAGATACACGGTAGTGAATTCCTTCTAACTCTGCACCAGTCATGTGTTAACTTGTGCACATTCTGGTTCTGTGCATACTCTATAATGGTTGAACATATTAAAGGGCAGCCCAGAGCTTCAGCATGCTCAGGTTCTGAGGAAGGGTCCGACAACTTTATGTCTTTTCTAGGCAACCTTTCCCTACATTTCTGCAAGAGGCTGTTTCCATAACTCGAACCTGTGACCTCATGGTCACAAGGCAACAGCTTAATGTTGCGCCAGGGCTCCCCTTCAACGGTTCTTACCTCAGTTCTCATTCATGCCGTGACATAATTCACTTGAACATCTCTTCTTAATTAAATACAGATGATGGATATAAGTTGCAAAATCGAACATCTGAAAAGATCTTCTCAACTTTCTAAGAATTGTAAGCCTTTTAGTCCCAAACAAGTTGGGGTATGCTAACTTAACTTCTGTTGGATTTTTCCACAACTGTATTAGCTCTATACCATTTTCTATGGCCTAGCATACTGTAGACCCATACCTAATCCTACTGTGGTTATTTGAGCTACAAGTTAATGAACAGATTAAAGTACATTGTTATGAAAGGGCTTCAGTGCTTGCTTCAAGTAAAATTGCCTATTACTTGACAGCAGCATTCAGTGCTTGCTTCAAGTAAAATTGCCTATTACTTGACAGCAGCAATTAGTCTTATTTCTTCTAACATAGTGAATTTGTGTTATTATTTCTACTTTACGATCATGTCTATGCAGGAAAAGGCTAGAAGCACTGAATCGTGGCATTGCAAAAAGTGAGAACCAAAGTTCGAAAGAGGAAAAGACGGAACCTCCAACTAGGAAGAAGTGGTTCTTTTGGTAGGTCAGTATCTTTGTTTGCTGACATGCGAGCATGCCATAGTATTTTTGCACTGTTTGGATGGATTGAAAGATTTCACTGGCACACCTTAAGGAATGGTTAACAATTGCAACTAGTAAATTCCACCTGGCATGTATTGTATTGGGTTTACAATACGCGTTGTGTTACTTCTGTACGTTATGCAAACTTCAACTATGGCCCAGCTGTACAACTACGTTGATCCATATGTTAAGGACAACCCATTAGCTTTATTTGTGCAACATCCTGAAGCAAGATAACAACTGGTAGAGCTATTATAACATGTTCCTGTAAAGTCGCGGCCTGCACCCCCCCCCCTCTCTCTCTCTCTCTCTCTCTCTCTCTCTC
>BCLF01000006.1:1890707-1912720 GCA_001602275.1 Zoysia japonica | reverse complement strand
GGGGTAAACGGAAGGGAAAATTTGTTCTCTGGCACTGAAAGATTCTGTCCTCTAGAAAATACCACCGAAAGTTTTGAACTCTGGAAAATAGCACTGAAAAGTGCACATTGCTTTGAAAATTAACACTCTGTTATCTTTGAGTTAACAGTGTTAGATAGGACCAAACTGCCCTTACGTTCCTCAAGTCTACGTAATTGCTGCTGCCTGCCCCAAATGAAAGCAACAGCATGTACTGACTGAATACAAAAAGGGAAAATATCTGAACTAAGATAGCATCATGACGTAAGCAGAAATAATCAAATGAGAAAAGACAAAACTCACAAGATAACTCAGCGGATAGAAATTGTTCAGACTTCACCAACATTCGAGTCACAAACATGTCATGTTACCAGATTACATAGCAAACTTCACCAACATTCGAGTCACACAAACATGTCATGCTACCAGATTACATAGCAGTTTTTTTACTAATAAAAGGATGTTCCGATGGTATAAAAGCATAGCACAAAAGGGGCCGCGACCTTGGAGCAGGAGGGGCGTGCGGCACCTAGCGGAGAGGAGGCCGGCGGCCCTGGAGCAGGAGGGTCGGCGGGCTAGGTGTTGGAGGGGCGGCAACCCTAGAGGAGGGGCGGCGCACCATGCCTGGTGATGGACGAGCTAATGAGAGAGAGAGAGAGAGAGCAGGCTGCACGCACCGATTAATCGCACAAGAAAGAAGGCAGGTTCCCAGTCGAGGGCAATATCGTCTAATCTCTTATGTATAATGAGATGAAAACTGGTAAATCTAACAGAAGGCTAAATTCCAAAGTAACGTGAACCTTTCGGTGGTAAAATCAGACGTTACGAACTTTCGGTGGTATTTTTGGAAAGACAAGATCTTTCTATGCTAGAGAACAAATTTTCTCTAAACGCAACAAACGTGGCTCAATATTTGCAGTATAGGCTTCCATTTTAAGAGTAAAGCCTAATACAACCCATAATTAACATCAGAACAGCGGAGCCCGGCCTAATAACTCAAATCAAATTTACAAATCCAACTATCTACGACACGGATCCAACCATAATGCCAATACGCCCCGGCCTCTATGCCAAGCGGCGAGAAGGGAAGGTGGTTCTCAGCCCACTAGCAGGTGATCGGTCTATTGGAGGAAGAATATCACCTCAGCTCGATCTGCCTAAGCTACTGTTTTGATGTATAAAACAGAACGTTATGGCTCTTCTAGATTCCTCTCTTCTGCTACAGTTCCGCAAGCAAAAAGAAGGCAATCTCCGGTGGTCTTTCGGGTGCCGGGCGAGGGGAAGGAGAACCAGATTTCCTCCGCCCCTGCTTCTTTCAATCTGGGTCCTTGCTGTAAAATAGTTAAACAGGTGATGTATTGTACTACTACCTCCTGATACCAATAATCTCCAACTCCTTTGGTTATTTTTTTGTAAAAGGCTATAGTATTACTCTTTTTTAATTGATAGAATGCCACAGGAAAGATGCCTTCGCGCTCAAACAAGCTAGTGGTCTATACTCAACAAAATTGCCTGCTCGTTCATCATCAGGAGTCTTTATCAATCATGCCAAAAAGAAAGAAAGACCCCTGATAGTGATATGCATATAATAGAGCCTTCGTCAAATGTGATGTGGACGTTGATGAGTGATATCTTTTTTATGGGATAGCAGCCTATTTTAAAAACATTTTTTTTTGCATACAAGCGAATATATATCAGATTCGTCTAATTAAGTTTCTCATGTAAATTTTAAATTCAGTACTTATATTGTGAGGATACACATCATGTACTTTGACAAAGGACCTACAAGACGTATCAGTACCGTCTCTATCACAGGTGTTTTTCCGCGCACGGACCACCACAATCTCTACTCATTTAAAAGTGCCATCTTGTGTTATTCGTGTACCTGCCATCTGCAAAGCGCAATCGTACGATTTAGATCCAATGGTTGCATCGCTTTCTCACAGATTGTTGGTGCTGACACATGGGCCCGTGACCCACATCCCCCTGCCCAAGCCAAAACGCGTGCTCCTCCTGCCGCTGGCGCCGCCGCCTCACCCATCCTTGCCGCCGGCACCGCCACCACGTCCGTCCCTGCTGCCACCGCTACCGCAAGGCCCTCAACCCCCGTCCACTTCCTCCTCTGCCACCGCCCTGTCCATCCCTGCAGCTTGGCATTTGTCCTCTAGACCTCTTCCATCGAGTGCAACCTCGTCGCTCTCCCCTAGGCCCCGGTCAATCCCCACCTTGATCCACGTGGATCCTTCGGCTGTCTCCACAGATTGTAGTGGATTCCCGTGGTTCTTTCCAGGTCGGCTTAATTTGTTACTCCACCCACGTGAAAGATGCCGAGCATGGAGCCATGGGCAAGCGCATCGACGGCCGGGCTTGGGGGATCAGGAAGACGGTGTGGCTATGCCATTCTTCCCCTACACTTCTTTGCCTATCTTCCCTTCCCCCTCAGAAAAATGGTTCATTCCCCCAAAGCACGCGCAGCCCATGAAGCAGCAAATGTTTGATTCCACTGAGGTCTCCTGGAGCTGTCTGCATTGATTTTGCTAGTAGGTTCTGAGCAGGTCTCTCAGGGATTGGTGCTGGAGTAGCAAATCTGTAAGACTGTAAGCATCTCTTTTCCTATTCTCCTTTCATCCGTGATTTAAGAGAGACTTCTTTTCGTTCTTTTGATCCCCTGTGGAGTTGGAAGGAGCCCAATTCTGGATCTTTTTCACATTGTGAAAGGATCGAGTGACTGAGAGGGAGTTGAATCGGACACTGACACTACTAAAACTATTTCAACTCTTCCTATTTTCTTGCTATCTAACAAGCAATTCCTAGCAAGATTTCAAATAGACAACAAGGCAAATAAGCTAGGAAACAACTAGGCACAACTAGATAGCAAGAAGATAAACTAGCTAGAGAGCAAGCAAAGTACCAAACGAATCCTACACATGCTAGTGATAATAGGTAAACAATCAAACAAGGCCACTAGCATGAGTACCACCGAGAGTAATCGTAAAGCAACCTATAACTCTACTCACAATAAAGTAAATGTAGTAAGTAAAGAGAAAGTCAAGAGAATGCTAAGGCGTTTTTTTAGTTCTCAAAAGGATGGCGCATTCGCCCGATCCTCGTTGGACAACTCCCGTCGAAGTCCCGGTCCCTCCCGTCGTTCTCGAAACTCACAAGGATACGCTTCACTTCCGAAGTGAAGACATCAGCGGCCCGAGTGTCGCACACAATACTCAAGCGCTAGAGCAAGCCTTCAAAACTCGAACGCTCCCTTTTGGTGTCCTTTTCGAGCGGGGGACTCAAAACTGCATACAAACTTGATGTCAACTTTCACAATCTCTTCGGAAGCTCGACAAATGACTCCTTGCCGGTCTAGGCTGCCATAGACTAAGAGTAACAAGTCTAAGACACTCCTCTCAGCCCCACAAGCTCTAAAAATATATGGATACTCTTTATTACTCTTCACAAGCACTTAAGATCTCTCTAGATGCTCTCTTGTGTTCTCTTTGGTGACCCTTGGCTCCCACAAATGATCTTCAACTATTCTGGTCATGAGAAACCTCCACAACAGCTCCCCCAACGGTTTAAATAGGCTCCAAGCCCCAAAACAGCTGATAAGAGCTGTTGCCAAAAAGCTGCCTGTTTTTTTGCACCACCGGACTGTCTGGTGACTCCTGGTCTTTGGCTGATAGAAAAACATCCTCTCTAGAATCCATTCCTTATGATACCGGATTATTCGGTGCATACCTTCATCGGACTGTCCGGTGACTTCTCTTTTGGATTCTGAGAGACACCTCCTCTAGACACCGGTCTTCTGGCTCATCGGACTGTCCGGTCCCTGATCGACAGACTGTCCAGTGACTTCTTCGCTGCAACTCCAAAGAGCACATCTCTCGAACTCTAGCCTCCTGACTCATCGGACTGTCTGGTCACTAACCTATCGGACTGTCCAGTGACTTTTGATCTCAACTCCAGAGAACACCTTTCTCTGGACTCTAAGCTTTCGCACTGATCAGACACCGACGGACTGTCTGATGTCTTCCTCAAAAAGTTTCTAGAAAACTGCCTCTCTAGACTCTCTGCTTCATCCCTCACCGGACTGTCCGGTAACACCGATGGACTGTCCGATGACTTTTCTACTGTTGAAACTTGGCTTCTTCAAGATCTTCGAGCTTTCCGCTGCAACTCTTGACATCTTCAAGCTTCCACAGATCACTCAAGTGCCTCAGAAAACATAGAGCATCCATACTCTCTAATTCTTGTAAAACCGAGACGAGTGACCCGACCCCTCTTAATAGCACTAGCTTTTCTATTAACTAAGCCACAAATAGCTCTAAATCATCTTTAGCCTTGAACAAGCTTCTTCCTTTGAAAAGCGCAGAACTCCGAGCATCCATGAAACAACTAACTCGTAGAAATGGAGAATATTGTTGATGAACCTACATCCAACGAGTTAGTTCATGGTTCTCATTCAATCACCAAAATCATTCATACCTTTGGAGGGACTTCAATAATCATGAAGCTAACAATCTCCCCCTTTTTGGTGATTGATGACAACCATGATGCAAAAAATCGAGATGATAACAAATAGATTGAAATGATTGCAAGTTGTCGTACCATCTCTTGTCAGTAAGCCCAAATTTGCACAAAAATTCATACCTTAGCTTTGATACTCCCACTTGATATGTGCATTGCTTCCATTTTTCTTCTTCCTTGATTGAATAAGTCTTCATCCATCTTCAATGCTTCATTTCCTTTTACTTCATCTATAAAATAGAGAATAGCCACAAGATGAGTAGAGGGCAAGGAGTAATACATAGGAGATTTGAGAATTAAGAAAGTATTACTCTCTTTGTTACTTATGATGCTCTTCTTAATCATCAAGGTTCTCTCATCTTTGATCATCATAATTCTCTTCCTCATCTTCGATCTTCCCATCTCTCTCAATCTTCACATTTCTATGCCAAGAATATCTTGGTATCATCTTCGATCTTCACAATTTCTCTCCATCTTCACAATTCTCTCCCCTTTGTCATCTATCAACAAAAAAAAATACCACAAAGAAGGAGAATACAATCGAGCAAACATTTGCAAGATAACTAAGAGTGAGACAATATTACCGGATGTTATCTTTTCTAGTTTGTCTCTTCTGGTCATTTTTCTTTTCCCCTTTAGTCATTGTGTGATCATGTAGAAATCCTTCCTTGTTCATCTTCTTTTTGCGTCTTGATCAAGTTCTTGTTCACTAATTCCTTCTCCCCTTCGAATGATGCTTCTTATTATAAAGATTTTTCCTACAAAATAAACAAGAGGCTTCCTCTTCTCTCAACAAGAGGGGGGTTATCTATGCATATAAGAATGTATGAACCATAGTCTTTGAGCCGCGTAAGTAGATTTAACCTTAGAGCTTGAAATATCGTGGTTCAATGGCATGAAGCTCACAATTGCTTTGAAGGAGTCTAGGAGCAATCAACTTATATTATTTATAAGCAACTCCCCCTAGAATCATGCTTGACGTCAAGACACAAGATGCATGTGAATGCAATAACCAAAAAACAAAGATGAATGCTCATGATGAAGAAGGACTAGAAAAGAATTACCCTCATCTCATTGAAATTTCCTCGCAATGATCCTCATCTCCTAGCCTTGGGCACCTCATGAACATTCTTTCTAAGCTCTCCAAGATCATCGCTATCTTGAAAGGGTTAGATGACGGTCCTACAAAACAAGAAAAACACCAAAAACAAAGCAGACACGAGCAAACAAGTATTTACAAAGGAAATGCTAAGTTTTGGTGGTTACTCAAGTGAAGTTCGAAAGATCAAGAATGTTGAGCTCTCCTCTTAGCCTGTTGAAATTCTTCTCATCAAGGGGCTTTGTGAATATATCGCCCAATTGATCATTAGTCCTCACACTCAAGAGATTGATATCTTTCATGGCCATATGATCCCTTATGAACTGATGCTTGACCTCAATATGTTTAGCATGCCTATGATCACCCTTATGAAGGGTCACAATGATTGCACTCTCACTATCAAAATGGAGTGGAATTTGATCATATTTCAGTCTATAGTCCATGAGCGTTTGCTTCATATAGAGAAGTTGAGCACAACAAGTATCGGCTGCCATATATTCCGCTTCAGCCGTTGAGAGAGCTACGGCATTTTGCTTCTTTGAGCTCCAAGCAACCAAAGATCTTCCAAGAAATGGACATTCTCCGGAGATACTCTTCTACTTTGCATCCCGCAAAATCCGAGTCGGAGTAACCAATAAGATCAAAGCCTCCATCTCTTCGATACCAAAGACCCATGGTTGGTGTATACTTGAGATACCTAAGGATTATTTTGACAGCACTAAAATGTGATTCTTTAGGGTTAGCTTGATAACGAACACATAAGCATACACTAAACATAATATCCGAATGAGATGCAGTAAGATATAAAAGAGAGCCAATCATAGAGTGATATAGCTTCAAGTCAACCGGTTTACCGTCCTCATCTGGGCCAAGAATACCATTGGTGGACATTGGAGTCTTGATTGGCTTTGAGTCCTCCATTCCGAAGCACTTGAGGAGACCCCTTGTGTACTTCTCTTAGTAGATGAATGTTTCTCCTTTCATTTGCTTGACTTGAAATTTGAGGAACAAGTGAAGCTCACCTATCATGGATATCTCCAATTCTTTGGCCATTATAGCACGAAATTCTTCAATATAGGCTTCATTAGTAGACCCAAAAATGTAGGGATGGCAATTCGAGTCTCGGGTTTAGGTCACCGTCAGGTTTTAGACCCGGCGGGTGCGGGTGCAGGTGCGGGGGTGAGAATTCACCCACGGGTCGCACCCGCACCCGACCCGCATAATATCGGGTGCGGGTTTTATTTTGCACCCGTGGGTGCCCCGTCGAGCCCCGAATACAACCAATTATATAGCCTAATCGGCCTTTTAGACGTAATCCACCACTCGAAACTTGAAATCCTACCCGAAACCCGATCTAAAACCCGACAAGAGACTCGAAATCCGGTCTAAAACCCGACAAGGGACCTGAAACCCGGTCCAAAACCCGACGGTGACCCGATACCCGATTCAAAACCCGACGGAGACCCAATATCCGTGTGTATACTTTGATATATATGCACTTGGTGCCAAAACCCGACGGGGACCCGACACCCGCCCGAAATCCTACGGGTTCGGATGCGGGTTTCAAATTTCACTCGTGGGTGCGGGTTCGGGTCTGAGACTGCACACGTGACGATTTCTATGTCAGGCGGGTTTTCGCAAAACCTGACCCGAACCCGACCCGTTGCCATTCCTACCAAAATGATATCATCAACATAGATTTGACAAATAAAGAGGTCTTTATCAATATGTCTAGTAAATAGGGTGTTGTCGATACTCCCTATTTTGATGCTTTTGCCGATGAGGAAGTCTCTTAGCCTCTCATACCACGTCCTTGGAGCTTGCTTGAGCCCATACAAGGCTTTCTTCAACTTAAAGACGTGGTCGGGGTGCTTGGGATCCTCGAAGCCGAGATGTTGCTCCACAAAAACCTGCTTATTGATAAAACCATTAAGGAATGCGCTCTTCACATCCATTTGATATAATTTGAAGTTAAAATATGAAGCATAAGTGAGCAAGGTCCGTATTGACTTAAGACGAGCCACAGGAGCAAATGTCTCATCGAAATCAACTCCTTCAACTTGAGTGTAGCCCTTGGCGACGAGTCTTGCTTTGTTTCTCACGACATTCCCTTTCTCATCTTGCTTGTTCTTGAACACCCACTTGGCACCAATCACATTCTTGTTCTTGAATCTTTTTACTAACCCCCATACTTCATTCCTCTCGAAGTTATTGAGCACCTTTTGCATAGCCACCATTCATTTATGATCTTCCACCGCTTCATCGATGTTTTTGGGCTCTATTAAAGACACAAAGTAGAAATTCTCACAAGCAATAATAACAGTATCATTGTTAGTGTAATTTGGCTTATAGTGATTTCTCCTAGTCTTTAGACCTTGAGAAGGACTCCCAAGTATCAAGTCACTTCTGTGATCTCGAGAAATGGTTTTGTGCTTCTTTGGAGCTTCTTGAGCCGGTGGAACTTGCGGTGGAGAGACATCTTGTTGGGCATCTTGAATGACTTGCTTCTTGGAGATGACGATGCCTTGTTGTCAGAGCAGAGAGCTGCAATCTTCTTCAATTTTTGATGTCTTTGTTGGGCATGGTGGTATAGCACTTGATGTAGAAGCTCCTTGATTTCTCGGGGTAGTAGGCTCTTGAGGCACTTGTACACTTGATGATTCTTGAGCTTGATTTGATGATGTAGCAATCTCTTGTTACGTTGAGGAGGACACTTCTAGTGGTGGAGTAGAGGGATCATCTTCTCTTGGAAGAATCTCACCCAAGGGCATTTTTCGCATAGCCTCCTCCAATGGTTCATCATCATCTACATCACAACTATAAAGCTCTTTTTCTCTTGAGAACTATTAGTTTCATCAAGTTGTACATCACATGATTTCTCTACAAATATGGTAGTTGCATTAAAAACACGATAGGCTTTAGAGTTATCGAAATACCCGACGAGAAATCCAATGTCTGTCTTCTCAAATTTTCTGAGCCTCTTTTTCTTCTTGAAGATATAGCACTTGCACTCAAAGACACGGAAGTATGCCACATAAGGCTTTCTTCCTAACAAGAGCTCGTAGGGAGTCTTTGTCAATAGGCGATGAAGATATACTCGATTTGAAGTGTAGCATGCTGCATTGATTGCTTCAGCCCAAAACTTTTTCGGGGTGCTATATTCATCCAGCATAGCTCTAGCAAGAGAGATGAGAGTCTGATTCTTCCTTTTAACTACCCCATTTTTGCTCTGGGTGTAGGTGGCCGATAATTCATGCTTAACACCAGGATCATCCAAATAATCCTCAATGATAGAATTCTTGAACTCGGTCCCATTATCACTCCTCACTTTCTTGATCTTAGCCTCCAATTCATTTTGAGCTCTCTTTGTGAACTTCTTAAAGTTGGGGATAGCTTAGCTTTTGTCTTCAAGCAATATTGTCCATGTGTACCGAGAGAAGTCATCAACTATCACCATGCAATAAAGATTCTCACCAAGACTCTTGTATGTAGTTGGCCCAAAGAGATCAATGTGAAGAAGCTCAAGAGATCTTGATGTTGACATTACGGTTTTGCATGGATGAAGGGTGGCCACTTGCTTTCTCGCTTAACAAGCACTACATAATTTGTCCTTCTCAAAAGTAACATCTTTAATCCCATGGACCAATCCCTTCTTGGTGACCTTCTTCAATTGCCCCATTCTAATATGAGCAAGCCTCCTATATCATAGCCAACTTTTGGAGGACTTTGCAATAAGACAAGTTTGCGAGGCAACTACATTTGAAGAAAAATCCACAATGTACAACCATTGAATGTGAAGCCCAAGGAGTTGTTGATCAATTCAGCACCATTGTCATTGAAGAAGTATGTAAATTCAAGATCATACAATTGAGCCACAGAGAGAAGATTGAAACTCAAAGATTCTACTAGCATAACATTTGATATGGACAAGTCATTTGAGATAGCAACTTTGCCCAATTCCTTGATTCTTCCCTTAGAATTATCCCCGAAGGTCACTTTGTCTTTGTCTTCATCTTCTCTAATGGTGGTGAACATTTTACAATTCCCGGTCATGTATTGAGTGCATCCACTATCAAGCACTCAATATTTACCACCACTCTTGTGGTTCACCTTGCTAGAAGCCATGAGACAAGAGGTGTTAGTACTTAAAATATTACTTGATTCACTTGTACTAATCGCAACAATAAGAGCAACTTCTTTTGAAGAGCTTTGTTCTCTAGAGCACTTGAGATGACTCTTTCAAGCATCAACTTTCTTCTTGTTTGCTTCATCAATAGAGATATGACGCCTTCCATAAGAATTGATCCAATCTACAAGCTTATCAATGCGAATACATAGATCTCTTGGAGTTTTGTTAAGAAGGATAATGATATTATCATACTCATCACAAAGAACATCATAGGAATCCTCTAACAAACTACTAGCAACAGCATTATCATCAAGAGGTAAGTGAGAGCTAGTAGAGATAGAGTCGTTGCAAACCGATGACTCAAGAGTGTGATGAGCATGTATTCCATTGATCTCACTTGAGGTGGAAGCATTTTGAACATTCTTGATTGATGAAGCTTCATGAGAGATAAGAGCACTAGCATCCTTGCTTGAGAGGAACTTTTTGATAGATTCTTCATGAGAAATTTTAAGTGCTCCTTCAAAAGAATTGATCTTTTCAACAAGATCATGCAATCGTTGCTTGGTAGCACCTATGGTTTCACCATCAGAAGTTCCAAAGTAAGTAAAGCATTTATGAACTCAAGATAATCATAATTTTTGTAACACTTCGTGTTTTCGAATAATCAGCGTAGCGTTCGAAGTCCCAATTCTCGAAAATTTGAGCTCGAAAGAAATTAAAAACCAATTTTCCGGTTTACCCCAAATTCAATTGGGAATTCAAATGTGAATTCAAAAATTTCAATGAAATATTGTGAAACAAAAATCTCTTTTGAAAGTTCTTGTAACCAGTTGAATTTTAGAAATTTTTGGAAAATTTTAATTTGGGGTTTATAAGCTCAAATAATTTATTTTCCTCTAAAAGGTAACCTGTTTTAAAATTTTAATATCATTTTATTTATTTCTATTTTGAACTTATGCCCAAAATAAAAGTTGTTCCTTTTCAAAATATCGACCAGCCTACCAAATTTCAGAAATTTTAGAGCTAGGGAAGTCATGCTTTTCGATTTAAAACAGAAGTGTGCACTGAAAATCCAGACAATTCGGGAAAAAGAAAAAGGGACGCGGGACCCGCCTGTCATCTGCTATCCTTCTTTCTTCCTCCTCTCCAACCGCGCGCGTCCACGCGCCCTCATCTCGCGCCTCGCTCCCTGCATGCGCTCCACGAAGCTGAAGATGTGTCCGGCCGTGTCCACGACATCCTCCCCATGTCCACGTTCCCCTCGGCCCTCAATTCTCTCACGCTCCCTCTCTCTCTCACGCTCACCCGACCGGAGCGCCGCTCGTGACAGTGGAGAGCCGCCCTCGAGCCGCCTTCCGGCACTGGACCTCTCAACGAGCTGCGCCACCTCCTCCTCTTGCTCCACCCCCAAGCACCCCCAACGCTCTCACTCTCCCTGAGGTGGATTTTAATTTTTTCCCAAATTCGGTTTTTGGGAGCCGCCGGCCATCTCCGGCAAAATCCGGCCGCTAAAGGTGAGCTCGCCCCGATTCCCGTCGGTTCTGGCCTCCCCTCTTCACGAAGCTTCTATGGAAATCCTCAATCGAACGAATCCGCAGGTGTTTGCGCAGGAAGTTTGTCAAAAGCCGCCAACCGGCCGCTTGGGTCGGCCACCTCACCATGGACACCCCCTCTCCGGCCTCCCTCTGCGACGACTTCCTCCGTGCCGGCTTTCTGTACACCCCGCTGAAGCTTGACGTCCATTTTTCTTCGAGTTTCGCCCTCCGGTCGGAGCTCGCGCCGCAGCCGAAGCCCTCCGGTCGCCGCTCCTCGCCGCCGACTGGATTCTGGTGAGGGAGTCACCCATTCGACCTCACCACGGGTTTCCCCTCCTTGTCCTCGTCTCGTAGGTGCTCTCTGTCGCCCGAGTTGCTGCTGGGAACGCCTCGCCGGCCCGGCCGCCGCCGCTCTCCGGCCACCGGCACCATTGCCGGCCTGCTGAACCAGCTGGATCGCGTGCGGCTGCACCAGGATCCCGTGCGTCCATCCGTGTGGTCGCCCGTGTGGCCCGGCCCAGAGGCCGACACATGGCGCACGGAGGAGAATGATTCCGAAAATTATTTATTCCTTGTGCAGAAATTTGTAAAAGCTTGCAAAAATCATAGAAAATGCATATGAAATCTAAAAATTACAAATAATATACCGTTGGAATCCTCTCAACATGTAGAATATTTCAAAACTTTCAAAATTGCATTTTCTGCATTTCAAATAATTATTTTAATTAAATAAAGTATATCATGCATTAGTTCATATATTCATTTTTCCTGCATATTAAAAATGTGAAAAATGCATAATTATGTTCTATTAATTAATATATGTCATCTTAGAGTTATTTAGAATTTATACACTTATATATTACTTATAAATAATTTATTAGTCTTAGATACGAATTAATTCATTAGAAATTCATAAGATTGCAATAAAATATAAAATTTGTCCAGAAACTAGTTTATAGCCTTGTTAATATTTTGAACAACTAAAATTGTAGTTTATGCCTTCAAGAACCATATTAAGAAAATTTAGCATTTATCTTCCATATTTTAAACTATTTAGTATAATCTAGGAATTCTTTTTAGAAACATTTTAAGATAAATTCCAGCAGCACCTTGGTTTAATAAAGTTGTTTTTCATGAAATCATCATCCTTTTCTTATCATCTCATCGTATATCCAGCCTTGACGCATGCATTCCTAAGCACATCATCGCATGTGAGCACCCTTGTTATGTGCGATGACAAGTAAAATATTAGATATCATTAGGTGCATAACTAATCGCACTCACATATCACTTCACACATTTAGGAAACATCGCGGAAGACCAAGATCTAGCGTTGATAGCTCCGAAGTCGTCCGCCGCTGAAGATCTTCCTCTTGTTTGTGCTAACTCTCCGTAAACCGAAGGCAAACCCCGGTGCATTACCCTATTTAAAATTTTTACTTTATCACCATGTATTGTATAGCTAATGTATTGTGCATTAAGTTGTAGGAGTTGTTTGGAACTCTAGAATGCATGAAAGTACCAAGTACCCTATTGAGTATATATTGGTACAGGTAACTCGATGTAGAGCTAGGCTATGAGTTCTAATCAACGGTAGAAGTCGAGTGAATGAGCAACCTCACTCGCGAGATTATAGGTTAGACTTTATCCCACACTTGAATAAACCTGAGACCGGGCGGGGATAGAGTATAGGTGGGAGTGCGAAGGCTAGGGCCTTCACGGTGGTAGCCCCGTCTGTGTCGGTTAAGGACCGATTCGAGTGTGGCCCTGTTGAGCAAGTTTGAACTGTATCGGAGGCATACTGGGGATATGGGACCCAGAAAACTGACGTAGCTCGATACCGTAGTGGTTGGACGTAACCCTACCTCTCTTTCGGCGGGGAGTAGAGAAAAGCCTTGGATCTAACCATAGATGCACCCGGCGTGGTGATCGCATGAAGGACCATGTGCTTGGGAGAGGTGCGCGTCGGACCGACCTTAGGGTATTGTTGTGAAAGGTTGCCACGTGCGGCTTCTGGGAAGCGCGTACATGTCGTGTACTTCGGGTTTTTCCCAGCTGGTGTAAATCGATTATAATCGCTGCCCCTCACAGTAACGAGTACCGCTTGTTCACTGTGTCATGTCGTAGTAATAACTAGACTAATAATAACGATAATATGATTTGTTTGCTTAAATATAGGTAATTGTTTGACAACTATGATTGTAGTAGATGATAGTGCAAATTAAATTTATTCTTCCTTGTACTTAATTAACTGCTAAAACTTGAAAGTAAGGATTCACTGTTAGTGCCATGTTTTATGCAAATGGCCATCCTCTGAGTCAGCCTCTCATGCTTAGGAGTCGGCTGTAGTTGACCATTTTTGGCGCGTAAGACTTGCTGAGTAATTAGTACTCACGGTTTGTTGTTTCCCCTTTTTGTTGTGTGTGCAGTTCTCTCTGCATGTTGGTGTGGCTGTTGCGGCCAAGGAGTGTTGGAAGGTGAGGCTCCTGCGAACTGGTCCTGTGAACCGATTCCCTCCTCACCGAACTCCGGTCGCGAGGAGTGAAGCATGTCTTAGGGCAAGATATGTTTCATCGTAGGAAACCGTCGTATCTCTTCTTTGTCACTTCCGCTATGTTTTAAAACTCTTTTTTAAACTTAATCCTCTTAAGACTACTTGAACTTCATTGTAAGACCTAATCGGTTTTCTATTTTATATTATCACTCGTGTTGTACTATTTGGGTATTGTTGCTCAATATCACCCGATATCGATCCTAGGCGAGCCATCCAGTGTCTGAGGTGGTTCTGCCACAATTTTCAATCGTAATAGCACTCAAAGCTTTGCTAGATGAAGAGTTTGAAGTGATATTTATGTTAGCACTTGATAAAGCCAGTTTTGTGGCATATAGGTAGCTTAGCAAGCGATCCTTCAATGAGTCACTCTCGGACCCCGATGCAGAACGTGTCTCCATCACTCTTGATCACTTCTCAAAGGCGGTTAAGCCTTAAATTGAGCACTTGGCTCTGATACCACTTGAAAGGATCGAGTGACCGAGAAGGAGGGGTTGAATCGGTCACTAACACTACTAAAACTATTTTAACTCTTCCTATCTTTTAGCTATCTAACAAGCAACTCCTAGCAAAATTTCAAATAGACAACAAGGCAAACAAGCTAGGAAACAACTAGACACAACTAGATAGCAAGAAGATAAACTAGCTAGAGAGCAAGCAAAGCACCAAACAAATCCTACACATTCTAGTGATAATAGGTAAACAATCAAACAAGGCCACTAGCATGAGAGCCACCAAGAGGAATCATAAAGCAACCTACAACTCTACTCCCAATAAGGTAAATACGGTAAGTAAAGAGAGAGTCAAGAGAATGCTCAGCGATTTTTCCTGAGATCTCGAAAGGATGGCGCCTTCTTGTAATCCTCGTTGGACCACTCTTGTTAAAGTTTTGGTCTCTCCTATCGTTCTCGGAACGATGCTCACAAGGGTACGCTTCACTCCCAAAGTGAAGACACTGGCGGCTCGGCTGCCACACACAATACTCAAGCGCTAGAGCAAGCATCTAAGGCTCGGGCACTCTCTCTTGGTGTCTCTTTCGAGCGGAGGATCCGTAACCGCTTACAAACTTGATATCAACTTCCACAATCTCTTCAAAAGCTGGACAACAACTCGTAGCCGGTTTAGGCTACCATAGACCAAGAGTAACAAGCCTAGGACACTCCTCTCAGCCACACAAGCTCTAAGAATATATGGATGCTCTTTGCTACCCTTCACAAGCACTCAAGATCTCTCTAGATGCTCTATTGTGCTCTCTTTGGTGACCCTTGGCTCCCACAAATGATCTTCCACTGTTCTGGTCGCGAACAACCTTCACAACAGCTCCCCCAACAGTTTAAATAGCCCCCAAGCCCTGAAACAACCGTTAAGAGCCTTTGCCAAAAAGCTACCTGCTTTTTGCAGTCATCGAACTGTCTGGTGACTGGGACCACCGAACTGTCCGGTAACTCCTGGTCTTTGACTGGTAGAAAAACATCCTCTATGGAATCCATTCCTTATGACACCGGATTGTCTGGTGCATACCTTCACTGGACTGTCCGGTGACCTCCTCTTTTAGATTTCTAGGGACACCTCCTTTGGACACTAGTCTTCTGGCTCACCGGACTGTCCGGTCTCTGATCGACGGACTGTCTGGTGACTTCTTCGCTGCAACTCCAGAGAGAACCTCTCTCTGGACTCTAGCCTCCTGACTCACCAGACTATCCGGTCACTGACCTACCAGACTGTCCGGTAACTTCTGATCTTCAACTTCAGAGAACACTCTTCTCTGGACTCTGAGCTTCTGCACTGATCGGACTGTCCGGTGATACCGACGGACTGTCTAGTGACTTTATCAAAAAAGCTTCTAGGAAACTGCATCTCTGGACTCTCTGCTTCATCCCTCACTGGACTGTCTGGTAACACTGATGGACTGTCCAGTGACTTTTCTGCTTTTGAAACTTGGCTTCTTCAGGATCTTCGAGCTTTCCGCTGCAACTCTTGACATCTTCAAGCTTCCACAGATTACTCAAGCGCCTCAGAAAATATAGGGCATCCATACTCCCTAATTCTTGTAAAACCGAGACGAGTGACTCGACTCCTCTTAATAGTATCGGTTTTTCTATTGACTCAAGGCGTAAAAACTAAACCACACATAGCTCTAAATCATCCTTAGCCTTAAACAAGCTTCTTCCTTTGAAAAGCGCCGGAACTTCAAGCATCCATGAAACAACCAACTCGTAAAATTGAAGAATATTGTTGATGAACCTAGATTTAACGAGTTAATTCATGGTTCTTATTCAATCACCAAAATCATTCATATCTTAGGAGAGACTTCTGGTCATGAAGCTAACACCTTGCCACCGGACTGCTCCTCCTCCCCCAAGGTACTTGCTTCTAATTTTCCTTCCATCATTACTAAAAACACAAACTTGACACTGTCGCTAAGACATGAAGACGCAAGATTTTGTTGGTTCCTACACTCATAGTTATTTGCAATTCAACTATCGGACATTGCTCATGAGGTTTCATTGCAACTTGACTACGAATTTGCCCTTGAAATATCTCTTCTAATCGTCAGTATAAGCATACTAATTATGTTCATTAATATTGACCTTTGGGTCCTGCAGGGAAGGATCAACAGTGAAGCCTTTTGCATCATCAAGCAGCAGTAAGATTTTGCTCCAGATCAAATCAATCAATGCCAATTTGGATGGTCTTATTCATGGACTCCGTGGGCAAGGCCACACGCTAAGTGGAATAAATGCATTGCAAAAACGTCAATATTACAAATGGACTCTGCAATAGAAATATCTCAATTTCTCAGATAAAATTGACATGAGAATATGCGAAACTTTCTTTTTATTAGGAGTACATTATTTCTGTTTTCCAAAGAAAACCCATTGTTTTCATGCTGCTGGTTGCTAAAGAAATTCAATTAGGGTTATGTTAGCGCCTTTTTTTATAAAAGAATAGCAGGTCTCCCCCATTTTGGTTGTTGGAAATAGTTTATAAAGTACATTTCTTTCTGCTCATACATAAAATCTTATGTAATTATGTTTTCAAAACTTTACACTTACAGTCAGCAAATATACCGCTTAGTTGACTTGCCTGAGGAAAGCATGATTGTTTTAAGCAAGTTGTTTATCAGTGATAATTGGAATTCCAAGTTGATTGATCCAGTTTGTCTATGCTTACTGATCTAATCTGTTCCTGAAGTGAGTTGATTGCTGACAGTGAGCAATGGAGCCGCAGCGAAGTTGTTGCTTAGTAAACATGTCATGTAATTATTTGTAAACTCTTTATCAAATTCATTTCAATTTGTTTGTCCTTGGAAAAGCACAGGCGTATAGCTATATAAGATATGTCTGAATACAATTTAGAAATAAATAATAGTAAAATAGACAGCTGTTTTTTTTAGTTATTGGTCACCTGATGGATGTGGTTCAACTAACTAATAGTGTCATCTCCTAGTTGAGCCAGGCATGCCTGAGTACTACTTTCTTATATTTTATAATATCATGTGGATGTATTTTTTTGACCTGAAGCTTGCTCTAAGACAATTGTGCTTTGATCTCTGTTGTGAATAGGGTGAGGCTAAGAGTGCAGAGCTGATTGGTCAGGCCATTGCAAACAATCTTTCTTTCTTTGCCCTCAGGCATATTGAAGCTGCGAGGGAGATCCCCTACGCTATTTTGACCTCAGCCAACTGGGTGTTCCTTGACTCACACGACCTGTTGCTCAACCTCCAGCAGCTGAATGTGGCGAATAAGTAGATCTTACAGCTGCAAGCCAACTGGAGTGATTCAATGAATCTTCTGAGTCCTCAAATTAAGAACGCGCTTTTTTTTAGATCTATGATTGTGTTGATTCTTCCATTATGATGGTCTTGGATCTATCTACTGCTGTAGTTGGCCCTGGTAGTACAGTAAACTATTGCAGGTTATATGAAGCTAAGGCGTCAAGTGTCCAGGATAATTCTTAAAAAACTATATATGTGTTCTACAGAAAGTTTTAGGAAAATTGAAGTTTGAAAACTCCTTGACAAGGTTTATGACATCAATTATGTCCAGAAGAGGGGCCTGGTTAGAGTATACCGAATCAGGTGTCCATATTACATCATGGACATTACTTGTATGCCCGGTAATCCTAAATTTATCTTTTATTTACTCTTATAACCTATGGACATGTTGTAATCACCCTGTTCTTGTTTATTGAGCCTCTACCAGACATAGTATTATATGATTAGGTTGTGTTTTGTTTTAGTTGCATATACGTCTGTAAATGGTATCCAAGCTCTTAAAGAATTTTTTTTGAGTAAGTTTACAATATGAAATACATTTTTCTATATGTTGGGTGGGCAGTGTAGCAGATTTTCATACTAATAACAGTATAAACAGTTACAATGTAGGTAGTTTAAACAACACGGTGAGTGCCGCCAAGTTGCATTCCACTCGTAGCGAAGCACGGGCCTTCAACTAGTCACACCAACATGTCATTAATGATTGTACCCTTCATATAAGATGTGTACGCATGGTAAGGAAGAAAGGAAGATATCCACTTATGTACTTTTCTATCTATCTCAAAATAAATTTAGGAGAATGTGGCACACTGGAACCCATGCTATGATAGAAAAATCTAGTACGGTATACAAGATGCTAAGAGAAAATTCTGCATCTGTAAATGTGATTGGGTTCTGCTTCTTGTCCTTGGTAATAAGAACTCCTTTTCAAAATCCTGGTCTGGATCACAAAATCGCATCTTCCAATCTTAAAAGTCTGGACGGGATACCTTGCAGGTTGTATGCTACCGCCCAGATCTTGCCGGTTGTCTCTATTAGAAGTATAGGCACTTCTTGTATATGTGTATGTCGCATATTGCTGTACACGGCCAGGAGTTCTAGAATTGGCTAGAGTCTTCTCTCATGTTTAGGTAATCTCTCATGCTTTAGTTAATCTTCTGTATCTTAGGAAGGTGATCTGTATTCTAGAAAAGACTCCTGGCCGGTGCATCATTCTGTAATCTCTAGAACATTCCAAGCCTCCTATAAATCACAGAACCGTCGCCGGTCATTGTGTGAAGCCTACGACGTTCTCACCATTGCTACCTGTCCTCTGATCATTTATATGGTAATCAGAGCCTGAGGGATCTAGATCGAGAGAACCATGTCTACCTCGTCGGCCCTCCCTACCTCCCTCCTTTCCGCCGGAGCGATTACAGAGAAGCTCACACGCACAAACCACGCCATGTGGAAGGCGCAGGTTGAGTCGGCGATCCGAGGCGCTCAGCTATATGGCCACTTCGACCAGCGCCTCTTCCAAACCGGTGGAACACATCAGTGACAAGGAAGGGAATGAGATCTTGAACCCGGTATTCTTGGCATGGGATGCAACGGATCATCAGATCCTGAGTTTTCTCTTTGCCTCGGTATCGCGGGAGATCATGGTGCACATCGCCAAATTGAAGACGGCGGCGGCCGCCTGGTGAGCCATTGAGGCCATCTTTGCCTCACAAACTCGCGCCCGTGCAGTCAACCTGCGCATTGCCCTCTCCACCACCAAGAAAGGGGCTCTATCTGTTGCCGGTTACTTCTCCAAGATGAAGAGTTACAGCGATGACATGGCAGAAGCTGGCCGATCCATTGAGGATGACGAGTTGGTGGAATATATCCTCACTGGTCTTGGTCCAGAATACGAGTCTCTAGTGTCCGCCCTCATTGCCAGGGTAGAACCCATCCCTCTTGATGAGCTGTACTCACAACTTCTCACTTTTGAGACTCGCCAAGATCTTGTCCACGGTGGCAACCAGAGCTCAGCTAACTTGGCTGGTCGTGGCTCTAGTCGTGGTCGCGGCTCTAGTCGTGGTCGCGGGGGACACCAGCGTAGTCGTGGCCGCGGCTCCTTCAACACCAACAACAGGTGCCATGGCCGTGGTCCTTCTGGCGCCACCAACACTCAGCACGAGTACCAGGGCGGCAATCGTGGCAAGGATACTCGTCCTGTTTGCCAGGTGTGTCTTGTGAAGGGGCACACAGCCGCTAGGTGTTGGTACCGCTTTGATGAGGAGTACACGCCAGAAGCAAAACAGGCATCCTATGCGAACCACTCCTACGACGTCGACACGAATTGGTACACTGATAGTGGTGCAACTGACCACATCACAAGTGAACTAGAGAAGCTGGCTGTTCGGGAGAAGTACACTGGAGGAGATCAAATTCATACCGCTAGTGGCTCAGGTATGGCAATAAGTCATGTTGGTCATTCTAACATTGTTACCCCCAGCCGCAACCTTCAACTCAATAATGTCCTTTATGTTCCTCAAGCCAAAAAGAACCTTGTTTCTGTTCATCGATTTACTTCCGATAATTCTGCCTTCATTGAATTTCACCCCAATTTTTTTCTGGTTAAGGATCAGGACACCAAGAAAATTCTGCTTAGGGGTCGCTGTCATCGCGGTCTCTATCCTCTTCCATCGCCGTCATCAATAAAATTTGCTGCAAGTGCCATCAAGCCATGGTGACTCGGTGGCATGATCGTCTTGGACATCCTTCATCCTCTATTGTTCGTCACGTCATTGGCAATAACAATTTGCCTTGTTCCAGAGAGCCTAGATCTTCGCACGTTTGTGACGCTTGTCAACAAGCCAAAGCACATCAATTACCATATCCTAGGTCTACGAGTGAGTCTCATGCTCCTTTAGATCTGATTTTTTCAGATGTGTGGGGTCCGGCTCTTGAGTCAGTTGGTCGAAAACAATATTATGTTAGTTTTATTGATGACTACAGCAAATTTACTTGGATTTATCTCATCAAATTTAAATATGAAGTGTTTGAAAAATTCCAGCAATTTCAGAACCTAGTAGAACGTCTGTTTGACCGCAAAATTAAATCCGTGCAGACCGACTGGGGTGGTGAGTACCAAAAACTCAATTCTTTTTTTACAAAGATTGGGATTTCTCATCTTGTTTCTTGTCCCCATGCGCACCAACAGAACGGTGCAGCAGAACGAAAGCATCATCATATTGTTGAGGTCAGTCTTGCTCTTCTCTCTCGTGCCTCTGTTCCCTTAAAATTTTGGGATGAGGCGTTCATTGCTGCAACATATCTAATCAACCGTCTCCCCAGCCCAGTTATTCATAACTCCACACCTCTTGAACGTCTCTTTCACCAAAAACCAGACTATTCCACTCTGCGTAATTTTGGGTGTGCTTGTTGGCCAAATCTTCGGCCGTACAATACTCATAAGCTTCAATTTCGCTCCAAGCAGTGGACTTTTCTTGGGTATAGTAATCAACACAAAGGCTACAAGTGTCTTGATGTGTCGACTGGGCGTGTCTATATCTCTAAAGATGTTATTTTCGATGAAATGGTTTTTCCCTTTACCAAACTCCACCCTAATGCCGGCCCCAGATTACGAGCAGAAATTCTACTCCTTCCTGAAACATCTGCGGTTACTCAGGGGGATAATAATGTAGATGATCAACTGACCAATTTGCCTGTCTAGAGTCCTGGTATTTTTTGCAGGGAACAATTGACGCAATCTTCATGTGATCACGGTGCCTCACTGGAGCCATGCACTCACGGAGGCACGCGGCTCGAAGTTAATGCGGCAGCAATCCCGGCGGCAATCTCGACGCCTGCTGCACCTGTGCATGCATCTTCCTCGGATCAGGCGCCTGCTGTGCCGGGCCAGGGGTGTTCTGCCGTTGCACCTTCTCCTCTAGACGTGTGTGACACGGGCGCTATTCCCACGCCGACCGCGTCTGGGGATTCTGTGACAACGCCTGCGGACGCACCGGCTGGTGCGGCTCTGCTCCCGGGGGAGATTCCTGACCACGGATCTTCTGCGGCTAGTTCTTCAGCACATGAGTCCAGACCTCTCACACGGCTACAACGTGGCATCAAGAAAACCAAAATCTACACGGATGGGACAGTTAGGTATGGCATGTTAACATCTGCTGGCGAACCTCATAATTTAGATGAAGCACTGAGTAATCAACATTGGAAAGATGCTATGATTTCTGAGTATGATTCTCTTATGAAGAATAAGACTTGGCATCTTGTTCCACCACAGAAAGGGAGAAATGTTATAGGTTGTAAGTGGGTGTACAAGATAAAAAGAAAGTCTGATGGCAGCCTTGATAGATATAAAGCTCGTCTGGTAGCCAAGGGCTTCAAGCAAA
>BCLF01000006.1:1879549-1890002 GCA_001602275.1 Zoysia japonica | reverse complement strand
AGACTTAGTGAAAAATTGGTAAAAATTGGCTTCAAAGCGTCCAAGGCCGACACATCCTCAAGGGAGGCATCACTATGTTTGTTCTGGTGTATGTTGATGATATTATTGTAGCCAGCTCAACAGAGAAGGCAACCACGGCATTACTAAATGATTTGAAGGAAGAATTTGCACTCAAGGATTTGGGTAAGTTGCATTACTTTCTTGGTATTGAGGTGAAATCATTAGAAGACGGTATTCTCCTTACTCAAGATAAATATGCATGTGACTTATTGAAGAAAGTTGGAATGGCCGACTGTAAATCAGTTAATACACCTATGACTACTAGTGAAAAATTGTCCTTGCATGAGGGGACACCATTGGGCAGTACTGATGCTACACGTTACAGGAGCATTGTTGGGGCATTACAGTATCTTACCTTGACTCGTCCAGACATTTCATTTGCTGTGAATAAAGTGTGCCAGTTTCTTCATGCGCCGACCACAATCCACTGGGAGGCGGCCAAGAGAATTTTAAGGTATGTCAAACAATGTACTAGCATTGGTTTGAAGATTCACAGATCAGCCTCTACTCTTGTGAGCGGTTTTTCAGATGCTGACTGGGCTGGCTGTATAGATGACAGAAAGTCGACAGGTGGATTGCTATTTTTCTTGGGAGTAATCTGGTTTCATGGAGTGCAAGAAAACAGCCTACTGTGTCTCAGTCTAGCATTGAAGCTGAGTATAAGGCCATTGCAAATGCCACAGCTGAAATAATATGGATCCAGATTCTGTTATATGAAATCGGTGTGAAGTGCCCAAGAGCAGCCAAGTTATGGTGTGATAATTTAGGTGTCACATATTTGTCCAGTAATCTTGTGTTTCATGCTCGGACCAAGCATATTGAAGTAGACTATCACTTCGTCAGAGACCGTGTTAAGAACAAGTTATTGGAGATAGATTTTGTTTCATCCAAAGATCAAGTAGCAGATGGCTTCACTAAACCCCTTTACCTGTGTGGCTGGTTGAAAACTTTAAGGTCAATCTCAACTTATCAAAGCTGTGATTGAGGGAGGCTATTAGAAGTATAGGCACTTCTTTTATATGTGTATTACTGTACACGGCTAGGAGTTCTAGAATTGGCTAAAGTCTTCTCTCATGTTTAGGTAATCTCTCATGCTTTAGATAATCTACTGTATCTTAAAAAGGTGATGAAAGACTCTGGCCGGTGCATCATTCTGTAATCTTCAGAACATTTCAAGCTTCCTATAAATCACAGAACCGTCGCCGGCCATTGTGTGAAGCCTGTGACGTTCTCACTATTGCTACCTGCCCTCTGATCATTTACAGGCTCCCGGTTACAAGTTGCAACCAGGCGACACAGCCAGCCATTTGGCACTCTCGCGAGACATGGCGAGTGACGACAGCACGCATGGGACCAGCGGCCATGTGCGGTGCGACCGCGAAGGTTTAAAAAGCCGTAAACCATCAGGTTTTAAAAATGCTGAAAATAAACCGTTTACGGTAAAACATACAAAAACATTTTTTTTACTTCAGCATACAGTTTTAATTTTAGTTAACAACTAAACAATTTTACTAACTGAACCGGACAATTTTTATAGGTTTTTCTAACTGATCGGTTTTGTACTGTTTTTTAAACCATGGCGCCCGCCTGGCGTCTGGGATGCTCCTCCGTTCTCGTGTCCTCGAGGCATCCCTGTCCCTGTCTTATCGGGCGCCGCGCCCGCAACTTCCGCTGGTCGGCCGCTGTCGTGTTTGGCTGCACGCCGCCCGCACCGGCAACGGCCGCGCACGCGCGCGCGTTCGCTACAAGAGCAGGGGGAATCAGCCGCAGCAGCGGCATACGTCCCTTTCCCTCGTGCTCCGTCATCAGCCGATGGCCGGGACGGGCGGCGGGGCATCCGCCGCTTCTGCCGGTACCGCGCCCTGCAAGAAGGGCGCGCGGCCGGCCGCAGCTTACTCCGGTACACCACCGCTTTAGCCTCCCTCGAGCTCCCTTTTCTCGCTTGTGTTCTCCCTGTGTGTCCCTGATCATCGTTTATGATGCATGACGTGATTTCGCTTCCTGATTTCTCGGAAAATTGCTTTCTTTTGATCTTGATTTCGAATCTTTCCAAAAAAGAACTTTGCCCATGGTCTTAACCCCTGTTGTTTTTGTCTCCCTGCTGGCACAGCCATGAAGCTGCCGCTCGCTCTGTTCGTGTTCCTCTCGGCGCTGCTGTACAACCAGATTCAGCCGCCGCCAGCGAAGATTCCCGGCACGCCCGGCGGCCCACCGGTCACGGCGTCCAGAACGAGGCTCAGGGACGGCCGGCACTTGGCCTACCTGGAGTCCGGCGTCCCCAAGGAGAAGGCCAAGTACAAGATCATATATGTTCATGGATTCGCCTGCTGCAGATACGACGTGCTAAATGTCTCGCAGGTGCGGTCCTGAGTACGCATCAGTTTCTGTACTGTGTTTAAACTTTTGAAGTCTTACGAGAAGAACAACCTAATATGTACAAAAAGTGATCAGAATCATCAGATGGATAATCTTTTCTTCCTGCTAGGATTTTCTGAATCGGTCCTGTTTCAGATACCAGAGTGCGCATCTGAATTTAGCTCTTTGTTTTAGGTATGTACCTTTGTTGTGATGAACTGGAAATGTTGCAGGCGCTGATGGAGGAGCTGGGAATCTACCTGCTGTCTTTCGACCGGCCGGGGTACGCCGAGAGCGACGCGCACCCAGGACGGACGGCGAAGAGCATCGCGCTTGACATCCAGGATCTTGCTGACAACCTCCAGCTTGGCTCCAAGTTCCATCTCATCGGCTTCTCCATGGGCGGCGAGATCATGTGGGGCTGCCTCAAGTACATCCCACACAGG
Organism: Zoysia japonica; assembly: GCA_001602275.1. Lineage (NCBI taxonomy): Eukaryota > Viridiplantae > Streptophyta > Magnoliopsida > Poales > Poaceae > Zoysia > Zoysia japonica. Next base: position 1,887,141 of record BCLF01000006.1, on the reverse strand, counting down.
TCTTGCTCTAGTTCATTCAAGGCTTCAAGCCCAACCTATTTAGCTGAAGTACGCCTTCGTGTAGATTTTATTGACAGAGATGATGATGTTTGCGGCGTTGAACTGATCCAGGCTCGCCGGCGTCGCTGTTCTCGCGCCGGTCGGCAACTACTGGTGGTCCGGCTTCCCGCCGGAGGTCGTCCGGGAGGCCTGGTACGTGCAGCTCCCGCAGGACAGGCGCGCGGTCTGGGTCTCCCACCACCTCCCGTGGCTGACCTACTGGTGGAACACCCAGAAACTGTTCCCCGGCTCCGGCGTGATGGCCGGGAACCGGGCCATCTTATCCAAGGAAGACATGCCTCTAATTCACAAATTCGTCGACCGACCCTATAATGTAAGAAAATAATAAGATCCAGAAACAGCGATCGGGATGCTGTTTTAAATTTTTTTTGCTATTCTTGCTTTGGACTCAACGCTCTGATTTGATCTTGCAGGAGCAAGTGACGCAGCAAGGCGTGCACGAATCGCTGCACCGAGACATGATGGTCGGGTTCGGGAAGTGGAACTGGAGCCCCCTGGAGATGGAGAACCCGTTCGCCGGCACCGGCGACGACGTGAAGGTCCACCTGTGGCACGGCGTGGAGGACATGTACGTGCCGGTTCAGCTGTCGCGGTACATCAGCAAGAAGCTCCCATGGGTCATCTACCACGAGCTCCCGACGGCGGGCCACCTGTTCCCGGCCGCCGCCGGGATGCCCGATGTCATCGTCAGATCGCTGCTGCTCGGCGAGGAGTGACGGTCCGGGGGGCTGCGTTAGTGTCAGTGATCTGTATTGTTTGCGCGACTTTGCTTCTTCGCCATTTTCGCCGCTCGCAAACATGATGCACATCTTAGCACAAGTTGTTGACAAATCCATGGTGGCATTTCTTGATCCATTCCCTTTGGCAGTCTGGCAAACCGTTGACTTTGCTTACCGACTGATAAGAATATTTGTATCCAACGCTCAATCAGTAAGCGTTCAATACTGCAAGGCATCATTTTAATAGATTAAAAGGAAATGCTATTTTTCTGTGCACACAAGCAGTCGTGTCGCGATCGCTTTCAAACAGTCGAGAAGGAAAATTGTTTAGTGCAAACCATTGTGGCTATGACCCCAATCCAATATGGGCACATGACGGGTGTGCTAGCTAGGTCCATGTTCATCGGTGCATGTGGCAGGAAAATATGACATCGAGAAGAGCCAAGGCATTGTAAACGGACCGCAGTCAACAAAATGATAAAATTAATTGCGGCTTCAATACGGCTTCAATACGTTATACGCTGGTTCAATAGTTTGCACTGCCTACATTCTAGCCGCGGAAACTTTCAACTCGAATACTCCCTCTGTTTCGTAAAATGGTCATTTTTTGACTTTCAGTAACCAAGTTTGATCATTTATTTAATTTAATTTTTTTAAATATAAAAACAAACAATCCATTTTTATAGTATTTTTAATAATAAAATATTTCACAATAAAATATATCATATTTTTAAATTTTTGATTAAGATCAGTGATCAAATATGGTTTTTGAAAGTCAAAAAACGATTTTTTTATGTAATGGATGGAGTATCAAATTATAGACCCTTTAATCCAATCAAGTATAGTGACACCGTTCCAACAGATCAGAAAGTTTTTAGTGCATAATAACATTATGGCTGTGACTCCAATGCGATGTTTTCGGTTGTAAGAGTCATGATCTAACTTGTCTAATACATAGAAAGATAGGAGGAAAGTAAAAAATAATAGAGTACAAATTTAGAAAAACTATATAAGGGCCAGAGAGAATAATACTTTAAAGATCCTAGACAGAAACTTTCACCTCAAGAATATCCAGCTTTTAGCTCGTAAACTTGAGATTTTGCTTTGTAATCTCCTTTTTCGAAAGATCGGAATGATTCCGGTAATTTTTTGCTTTGTAATTTCCATCGGAGCAGTAGTCTTGATGTTCGCCGTTCCTAGTCTGGCGTCTACTTTTCTAGCAAAACTTGAAATTCAAGTTACCAACTTTGAATATATGACCTTTTAGGACCGCAATCTGAATGTCGACATAACAGGAGTCATTGTCAAGAAAGAGGTGCTCGCTAGGAAACTTTTGAAACTCATTGGATACGGAGCCCCCGGTACCTTATACTCTAGGTGAATCGAATAAATTATTCAGTATCCGTCTCGGTCTTGACCACAGACTGGCTTCTCAGCTGGCTGAAAAAGCTGGCAAGAACATGAAACAAACAAGTTTTTAAAAACCTTATTTTTGAAAAGCTAAAGAGCAAGTTTTTGATAAAATAAACAAAAAGCTGAAAAGTACATTTTAAACTGTTTTTTAGTTTTTATGTACTGAGAAGCTAAAAATAAATTACAAAAATTAATATTTAAATTTTATCAACCAACTTTTTTAACTAGTCATCAGTCAGCTTTTCTAAAATCACAAAAGCAAAAACCCAAACAAACAGGCCATGACCTATTTATTTTCTTTTATAAATAGTTTATCGATCAAAATAAATGATATTCTTATCAAATATTTTATTTATTCTTATTTCTACTTATCACTATTTTAAACTATGAAAAGCGAGAAATTTTTTGACTTGCTTATCATATAAGCATGATAGAAAAAAATCCCCATAGTCTTTCAAAGATAACATGCCGTCAATTTCACTAATGTGACGTAACATTTGACCCAGGCCCTGTACACTCGTACCCTAAAAAAATTGTGACGCTGCATCTATGACCACAGATCACCACGTTTATCTTCTTGTTTTTTTTTTTAGAGATGTACGCCTCCTGTGACCTATGCAGGCCACCAGGTTTTCCATAGATGACCTGAAATCCCAGTAGGCTATTTGTTTATTTTATTTTATTTCTATTTTGAGATCATATCCCATTACGGCAGTATTGGCCAGCCGAAAGCGCCAGGTCTAAGACAGTGGGGCTGGGGCTGCTGGGGACAAGCTTGCCTTCCGGACACTGCAGAAGATCGTCATCTCCTTCGTGAAAGCGAGACTTGCCGGCCGTCCCTGTCCTTGATTCCAGCCAAGGGCGACCGCCACAGCAACGACTGCCGCTGGCGTTGGCGCACGAGATGGCCGTGTCCAGCGAGAAGCGGCCTCCGCAGACGACCCCCGCCTCCGGTGGTACGACTCTCCGGTCCTCTGCTCGCGTGTGCCTTCCGTGCTTCCCGTTTGCGGTGGTTCTATCCTATAGCGTAGTCTTCTTGGCTTTGGTTCATGTCCTTCCCTGTCTTGGTTCTTCGCCGCGACTGATTGCTCTTGTGTAGGAGTACTAGTATAAGCTTTCAGAAGTATCTAACCAAGTCCTTACTCTGTTCGTACCTCCGTGGGACCGTGGAGGCCAGCGCCTGGTGTTTTTTTTTTCTAAGCTGCCATTTCGCATGTGATTTCGATCTTTATTTTGTGCAAACTTGCTCATCTTACTGTACTCTTAGTATTTATTTTGTTCTCCATCTTTGGGTGTCTCAAACTGTCAGCAAGGTCTCGGCTTTGTTGCGAATTTTGGCACTACAATTAAACTTGTCCCTATAAATCCTTGAGATGTTTTTTACTCCATTCTACGACAGGACCGATGTAGTTGTAATTTTAAAAATTATCTCGGTTGAAGGAGTTTACTTGGTTGTGTTGCTTGTATGCAACGCTCGATGTTACATGAATGGTTGCTTCAGAAGTCTTTTTCTTGTCGATAGGCTTTCAGCACGAACTCTGTTATAATGGCATGACATCTCTTAGTAAATAAGCTAACATTTTCTTTGATGTAAAAAAAGGGTGTGTTAAAGTTGTGCTCCTTTTTGTTTATGAATATATTTTATTCAGAAATTTCTTTTTTTATTGTGAGCAGATTCTTTTGTTCACGAACATCTCAAAAGCTACATCTTGCGTTAATAATGTAGAAAAATCTGTTGATTCAAGGAAGGAAGAATAGGCGTCACGTCCTAAATCAATACCTCTTGAATTAATTACATTTAGATCATTTCATTTTTGAGATTTTGTTGCTTTATTTTAGACTTGGGATTTGCAAAAGCTTGATTTCATACTGTCGGGGCTGACCTTCAGGTCGGGATTGGCAGATATTTGGTTTGAGTACGTTTGCTAGTAAGAAGATCCATCAAGAGAGAGACACATGATTTAGACTGATTCGAGCCTCTCGGATGATAATAACCCTATGTCTAGTATGTGCTTTTTTGAATATGATGACGAATAGCCAGTAAAAATATATTCCCGAGAGGCAATGAGAGGTGTCCTCTTAAGTGTGAGGAGGGATCAGATGCTTCTAAAGTGTCTCCTCTGCGTCTCTTTATAGTCTAAGAGATGAAGAGTTATAAATATGACTGTTTATGAGCCGTAACGGTATTAACAACCATAATACAGAATGAATACGGAGTTACTAAGTACCATAACCTTAGAGATTATTAGTGTCATAACTTTAACTTTGAGGGTTATTTAGTGTACATAAACATGAGGATACCCATCTTGAATATAGGCTTTGATGATGCCGCTTCTTGATCTCCATCTTGGTAGATGCCACTTAATGAGCATCGTCGACTTCGAGTTTGATAATATTATATCTGATTGTGCATGTTCAGAATTCTAATTTTTATGGTATCGACACATACGTACCTAGTTTTAATCCATGTAAGGACAGACTTGAATATATGGATGAGCTCGTGGTTGAAGCTGATAGTCCTTTTTATTTAAAGGATAGAGGAGCAACATGCCCCAGCTGATTGATTGCTATGTAAAAAAGTAACTTGAACAGTTGACATACTGTTTTAAAAAATGGTCTATCTTCTGGACTACCATTTGTTATAGTAATTGTTAATTGAGATGCCGATCTGTTAGAAGTGGACTGCTGGAAGCCTGGACGGTTATCCTGATTCTGACTTGATCCGTAAATTGTTTGGGATATTTTCTTGCTTGAATATTTTAGGGACAGTATGTGTGCTCTGACACGTTATATCTAAAATATTAGGAGCTGTGCCTGTGTGTAGCTCTTTGAATATTGAGGCGAGGCTGGAACCCTGTTCCATTATCTACAAAATCTCTAAAATATTGAAACCTTATTAGAGATTACATTGGATATACTTCACTGTAACTAGCTACGTGTGCTCACTTCACAGGAATGGCAAGGAAGCTTATCCTGGCTTGCTTTGTGTTTCTATCGGCGCTCATGTACAAGCAGCTCCAGGCGCCCCCTCCAAAGATCCCCGGAACGCCGGGCGGCCCTCCCGTCACGGCGCCCAGAACAAGGCTCAGTGATGGCAGGCACCTGGCGTACCTGGAATCCGGCGTCCCGAAGGAGAAAGCCAAGTACAAGGTCATATTTGTCCATGGATTCGATTCCTGCAGATACGACGCGCTCCCGGTTTCCACGGTATATTCTGCTTCTTGATCTCAGGTGCATTCTGTCAGTCTGAGCAACAGTCTGGTTCAGAGTAGAAGTGACGATGTTTGCAGGAGCTGGCACAAGAGCTGGGCATCTACCTGCTCTCCTTCGATCGGCCCGGGTACGCGGAGAGCGACCCGCATCCGGCACGGACCGAGAAGAGCATCGCCCTCGACATCGCCGAGCTCGCCGATAACCTGCAGCTGGGACCCAAGTTCTACCTCACTGGCTTCTCCATGGGTGGCGAGATCATGTGGAGCTGCCTCAAGTACATCCCAAACAGGTATGTGATGTGTGCGGTGCGGCCTGCGACCGAGCGGAGCTCCATGACGTTTTTCGCCAAATCTGACCTGAACATTTGCGGTGCATACAGGTTGTCTGGGGTGGCCATTCTAGGCCCCGTCGGCAACTACTGGTGGTCTGGCTTGCCGTCGAACGTGTCGTGGGACGCCTGGTACCAGCAGCTCCCGCAGGACCGGTGGGCAGTCTGGGTGGCACATCACTTGCCGTGGCTAACCTACTGGTGGAATAGCCAGAAGCTGTTCCCGGCATCCAGCGTCATCGCCTACAACCCCGCACTCCTTTCCGAGGAAGACAAGCTGCTCATCCCCAAGTTCGCCTCCAGAACCTACATGGTAATACTACCAACTGAAAAATAATCAGCGATACACACCAGCGAGCGCGATCCTCGCGCAGACAAAGACTGCCAGGAGTGTTGTTCATGTGGGTTTGCGCATAATTGTTGCATGCAGCCGCAGATCCGGCAGCAGGGGGAGCACGAGTGCCTGCACCGCGACATGACAGTCGGGTTCGGGAAGTGGAGTTGGAGCCCGCTGCAGCTGGAGGACCCGTTCGCCGCCGACGGCGACGGCAAGCAGGGGAGGAGAGTGCACCTGTGGCACGGCGCCGAGGACCTGATCGTGCCGGTCAGCCTGTCGAGGTACATCAGCGACAAGCTCCCGTGGGTCGTCTACCACGAGCTCCCCAAGTCCGGGCACCTCTTCTCCATCGCCGATGGGATGGCCGACGTCATCGTCAAGTCCCTGCTTCTCGGAGACGGTGATCAGTGATCCGGTCGCATTTCGGCTTCAATTTCTGTATCTGTATTTACGTAAATAGATACCCCTATGCCGTGCGAATTCAGTAGGTTTGGCTAGTTGCTCCGCACATTGAAAGGACTGATGAATAAGGTGCCGTGCAAGGACTTCATGAGAACTGTGCAAGAGTTGAGGTGCGCGGGCATTTGGTTGGGGATGCGAAATCCAGCTGCTTTGTCGTCGGCCCATGTTAGCCCATATCGGAAGTTCAGCAGTGTGCATTTTCCTTCTCCAGCATTCTGTTCTGCGTGATTTCATCGGACGCTCCGCAGAATAATTGCTCCAGGCATAAAAAAAATTGTAGCCAGACAAATAAATTTTTCTCTGGGTAAAATCAATTGTTCCATAACGGGAGCGCGAGACGGCGAGAGCCACAGGAAGCGAAGAACGCGAAGCAGAGAGTGGGGAATAAGTTCAAGGGCAGCGGCAAAGTTCGGGAAAGGGAAAGAGGACGCAGAACCGTTGCGGACGGAAACGTAACACCGACCGGCAGAGAAAGAGAAACAGGCTGAGGGGTGATCGGGCGCGGGGCATGGCGGTCAGCCGTGGAGGCGGAGGCGGAGGCGGAGGTTCACTTCTTCTCTTCCCTGTACCTCGTCGACCACCAGTGGAAGCTGATGCTGACCGTGTCGTCTTGCTCCCGTAAGCTGCCAAGAGAAAGAAAGGAAAAGGAATGCGTGCGCGCACACACGACATATCTGCAACGCCACCCGAGACAGGGCGAGGCGCCTGGAGCCGTCTCCACGACGACGGGAATCCAGCGGTTCATGCGCAACTCGCGCCCTGTTTGTCTTTGCGTAGCCGCAACCGCGCGTCCACACTCCACCACCCGCGCGAGGCGCTGGCGGGCACCACGACATGCCGTCTAGTAGTCAGAAACAAGGGGAGGTTCCTACGATTCCAACGGGGAAAAGGCAGGGCACGCCGCCGCGTCGGTCAGAGGGAGGCGTGGCCGCGTCGCCATCCATCCACTGATGAAAGGGGGCAAGCGGGCTGAAGGAACGAATACGAGGGTGTCGTTTGTTGGCCTGTTCGGTTTTTGGCGCTTGCGCTGGGCTCTTTCGTGCTCTCCAACTTCTGCACC
>BCLF01000006.1:1868293-1879540 GCA_001602275.1 Zoysia japonica | reverse complement strand
CCCCCCCCCCCCCCCCCCCCAACTCTTTAAGCACTACCTTGGCTGGTGTTACGGCCTGTTGAAAATGAAGTAATGTTATAGTAATTAGTTTAATTTTTATAAAAATATATAGAAATTAGAAAACTTACCGCATTTAAACAGAGCTTAACGTTTTTCCTAGGAACGAAAGGTTGATTCCTGCCCTCGGTGAAAAATATTAAAGAGGGGTATTCGTAACTACGCAGAAAGCCATTTCTTTTGTTGGGAGCGCTCAGATAATATCTCCTTCGCTACGGTCAAGATTAATGGTGCACCGCACATTTGAAGCCGTACCAGCTCGTTCAGTCATGCATCCACCAGCAACCGGCAAGTACGACGACGGCATTCACCCATCGATCTCGCGCACTGCGGACACGGTGCCGGGTCCTATTCCTGATGTTAAAGCGCGCGGCGGTGGACGCCCACCAGGTATCATCCTGAAATTCCGTATCATTCCATTGGCCCGTTGAGGCCAGGCCACCCCGCGCGCGTTGGCGGCCAGCCTCACAAACGCGACCAAAACCCGCGCGTCTACGTAGGCCGCCGCGCTCCCTTTCAGATGCTGAGCGCAGCGCGCGCCACCGCTACCTACTGGAGCGCAGCGCTGTGTTGTCTGTGTAACCAGGCCTCCGTCCACGTCGCGCGGCGCGGGCAGCCACATGTGCGCGCGGGCGCGGCAGGCCACGCTCCCCTCGCGGCCACCATAGGCTCTTACCCCACGCCGATCGCCTCCCTCCTCCTTCACGCTCGTAACGTGTCCGCATGTTCCCCCACCCGTCCCCCACCTCGCTCCCCACTCTGATCTTTTTGCTTGCCCCGCACCTCTCTCTCTCTCCGTCGAGCGAGCTCGCATTATATCGTCGTGCTGGAAGGCAGTCGAAAACCGGTGCCGCTCCACTGTGTACGGATTGTTGGAACCCCACCGAGCTAGCGGGCCTCCGATCCTGCGCGCGCGTGGGTGTAGGGTGTAGCTCGATCGGGATCGCCTGCATGGCGCCTTCCGGTGACGTCCAAGTCGTGCCGGAGTCTGGCGTGGAGGTCGAGCAGCTGGTCGTCGAAGCTTACGACGGTGGAAGCGGCTCAGCTACAACCACGACAGCGAAGGAGGAAGAGAGCATGATGACGGTGCTGCCAGAGCAGCATGACACCGTACCGGAGACGGTGACAGAGCCGGATCACCATGAAGACAAGGCGGTGCCCGTGCAGCTAGCCGCACAGGAGCCATCGGCATCGGAGAAGGCCGGCGAAGAAGAAGAGAAGCCCAACGAAGAGCAGAAGCCGGCCGCGGCCAAGGAGGAAGGAGAGCACAACAACAAGGAGCCTGCTGAGGAGGACGATCATCAAGAAAGCACGCGGGAGAGGCTGAAGCGGCACCGGATGGATGTGGCAGGGCGGGTGTGGGTGCCGGAGAACTGGGGGCAGGAGAAGCTGCTCAAGGAGTGGGTGGACTGCGCCGTCTTCGACCGCCCCCTCGTGCCGGCCGGGCTGCTTTCGGCGCGGCGGGCGCTCGTCGCAGAGAGCTGCACGCGCCGCACACCGGACAGAGCGTCGACCGTGAGCTCGTCCGCCGGCACCAACCCGCTCCGGGTGCAGAACGGGTGCTCCTCGTGAACATCTCTTCACAAACTATCATTAGCTAGTAGCTAGTAGCCAAGGATCGGCATGCCTTCTTTTTGGCTCAAATAAGAGAGATCCCTTCTTGTTTCGGAGTTGTGAAGGTTTAGTAGTCCTGCTTGTTTTCTGATCATGTGAATTACTTACGGGCTTGAGATTAGCTTACACACACTGCTAATACTTCTGAGACTACGGTATGTTTTGAATAGATTGATAAATGTGTAGATATTCGCATGTAGTATTTCAAAAACAAATAAACATGTTTTATCGTATCGTTTCCCTGCAGCTGAACTTGCTAAGTAAGGTTACTATCGTATGTATGAGTGAGTTAGTTATTAGGCATTAACTGATTACACTGTACTACGTGCAGTGTGCTGACTTTCGTTTGGAAACAAAATATCTGTATACGCACTAATGATGAGTCTTGTTACAATGAAGACCGATCGGATTGCAGGTTTCGATCCCCATCAAGGAATTGATTTTGCTTGCTTGTTGTCAATCTGTCAGGTGAACCATCTTTTGGCACCATGATGCACTACGTGGTTTCTTGCCGTTCTTTCATTTTCCTCCCCTTGAGAGAAGAGCGTATCCTTGCTTCTCTCTTTTGCATCTTTTATCTGCAGGGAAAACGTGACTAAATGCTGCTACTAGTGCTTGTAAACATCCTTGATTCGAAAGGTTTTAGAATTGTTGATGTGCTATTTGACGCTCTGTGTACACTGAAGTTCAGTCTAGCTAGTTCAGAATGCTTTAATTTGCTCGCAACTATATTATGGGCCGGGTCATGCTCTTCCAGAAGACCACATATCCATGGTCAATTCATTATGATCGTGGACTACGGTGTGCCACCGAATCCTGTCCACCGCTGCACTTCTTTTAGAGAGTGGACAGGAAACACCGAAAGACATTGAACTTGTTCCACAGCATTGAATAGGCTAAATTAACTTTTTCAGTTTGTGCTAACTCGAACTCAAAACCTCGTATTGATCATAATCATTGTAATTTGCATCATTAGCTTGTTCAGACTTCATCATCTACAAGAAAAAAAATCTTGGAGCGCCAAACTTTATCACCAGTCACCACTATTCTTTTTTGTCCAAGTTTTTGCAACCGCCGTTTAATTGGGCCCAACGTTTTCCTGCTAACCCAGGCGGATGCGGACCACTAGCGTTACCTTTTCTCTCAGGGTCCAACGGGCTGATTCCGGGAGCCGCCCACAGGGAATTCCTCTGCCTATCGCCCACAGGGCTGATTCCGGCAGCGACAGCAGCCCGTGACCGTCACAATTCCCACGCGCCGCCCAGGATGCCGCCTGTCGGGGCGCCGGGCCCTACTGCTCGATAACCCGCATCCGAATCCTCCCGTGACCGTCCAAATTCCGCTCTCCACCCTCACCTCCCTCGCCTTAGTCGCCTCGCTTGCTCACCGGCATTGCTCCCGTGAACCGCTAGGTAAGCTTAGCCCTCCTCTGCTCTCGTTATCCATCTGATAATGCACTGCGTGCCGCCGCATCTGTGATGTGATGGGAGCGGGAATCAAATTATCGAAGGAGAGGACCCGCGCCTCGCGAAATGCCACAGTTAATCTTTTCTCGGGTGTATGCGCGCACTGTTGAAATGCATTCGACGGTGTCCAGTCCACCGTCTCCTGAATGGCGCTCTTGGTTCATCTAAACCGAGGAATATTGGGGAGTTTAACACAGGCAATTGGGGAAATCAGTTGATACGCATGCCCAAAATCAGTAGCCAGTCAGGAAATTACTAATATCCATCAACATTGCAGCGGTTAGTGTTAGATCACTTGAGTCTTATGTCTTCCTATTTGTATTTTACTTGTGCCAGAGGCATTTCAGTATTATTAGTTCAGTCCCATTTTAGGTTCTACCTTGCTCCGGAATAGCTAGAGATTGCTCAGACAGGGTCATGTGAGTTCAAGTGAGGGTCGCAAAGGATCCACATTCGAGAGCTTCCCACAGGAACTCAAAAGCTTCTTCGTTACAATGGTCCTGAATTGTGAATTGTGATATCTGATATGTGGCATCCACTTCCAATATTCACATCAGAGCAGTTGATAAATGTCAGTGGATGTAATTGATTTTCTTTTTCCTTGATCCACTAGTTGATTGTAGTACCGCTGTTCGCACTTTTAGCCGGAAAATGTTTACTTGACTGAACATGATAACTCACCAATTCAACTGCCTATCAGTACGGTCAGGAATACTTGCGCTGTGTTGTTGTTCAGAAATCTCTGCTATTTCATACGATACTTTAGTTACTCCTGAACCCTTGATTACAGCCTAGTTGAGTGTTAGCTGCATAATAGTGTTAAGAAATTTTCATTTCCTATAGTAATACTTTGTCCAGTTTTTATCGACTACATAATTTGGTCTTTACTTAAAAAATGAGAGTGGAAGTCCTGAAATTTTGATCAGGGCTTTAATATTATTGTGTGTGGGTGTTTGCATGCTTCCTGCTTCCAGAATAACCTCTGCTCGTTGAATTACCTTTTTTTTTAGAATTGAATTACAAATTTTTCAGGTCTGAAACATTCAGAGAAGATGGCAACTTTCACATCACCCGTTCTCCGCAGCTTCACCGCCAAGCCACTGAACAACTCCCCTCTCCTACCTTCACCGAACCTGAGGTTCCCACGGAGCATGCCGACACCACCAGGCCGAGACGTCCGCGTGGCCGCCGTGTACAATGTGAAGCTCGTCGGTCCCGACGGGAAGGAGCGCGTGATCCAAGTGCCGGAGGACAGCTACATCCTGGACGCGGCCGAGGAAGCCGGCATGGACCTGCCCTACTCGTGCCGCGCCGGCGCGTGCTCCTCGTGCGCCGGCAAGGTCCTGGAGGGCGGCGTGGACCAGTCGGACCAGTCGTACCTCGACGACGAGCAGGTCGACGCCGGGTACGCGCTCACCTGCGTCGCGTACCCGACGTCCGACTGCGTCATCCAGACGCATAGGGAGGCCGACCTGTACTGAAGATCCTGCCGTCCCATCTCAAGGTGTCATCGGTCGCTTCCATTGCCGGATCCATTCACAGTTTCTTTATTGACTTTTGTGAACTCGTGATCCGAAACTTGTGGTTGCAGTTGCAGCGAGCTAGAACTATCGTAGTAGTACGCTTTATTTGGCACGAGCTACTGTATTGTTCTTGTCTTGATATCTCCCCGTGTTTATTCTTACTCTGTCTCGGAATCAGCCGAGACTGTCTGCCTCCCCGAAGTTGACGGCCGCCGCGCGATACACGCAATTTCGCCGCCGCTCTGGCGATGTCCACGGAAAGAAACGGACAACGACGGAGCTTTCAAGAATGCTGCGCGCGCCACACTGCGACGCCGGCAGCAGTCGCTCGCGCCGCCGAAAGTCCGGCCGATTGAGCGCAATAATTCTGATCGATGATGCTCTCGCTCCGTCGCTCCTCGACAGGAAATTATCAAGGCCGTGTCACATGGAAAGGTTCGCGCGATCAATCGACCTCGACGGAATGAGACGGTGCCGGACTGCCGGTTGCTTGGTGGAGGAACGAGGATTCGCGCCTTTTCTGGATCCTACGTGATTGTTGGTGTTCTGACCATCATCGACACAAACGTAATGGGAGCGAGTATTCACGTGCTCTTCATATTGACTTAGTGTATAAAAGAGACTCAAAGGTAAGTCAACTTGATTCAAACCGTCGAGAGAGAACCTAATACCTTACGTTACGTTCAGAGATGAGAAAGATCAAATTGTATAAACTCAACAACACGAGTACAATACGAAAAGATCTTAGACTCGATTCAAAAACTCTGGCTGGCGTGAGTGAATCTGATTACAGTGAAGAGGATTGAATATAACTTTAGTTAACTTCACTTGTTTTCGTATTGTGTTGTCTTGTTTAATGCCCTAAGGTACTTCTTTTATAGGGATCAGACCAAGGCACTAATTTGATGTCTACGAAACCTGCTGGGCCTTTGTTATATGTAGCTTTGGTCATCGCCTGAGTTAGTTGCCTAGCGCCCGTTGGCGCCGGTGCAGTTGGCCAGTGGCCTTCGTAGGTCTTTTGTTCAGTCGTAGAGGACAAAGGATATTTTTTCATTTTACTTTACCGATCGTTCGGTTGCTTTATCAACTTTTAAAACGCTTTACCTCTCGATAAAGTTGCTTTATCTTTTGTTATATGTTGACAAAAATCTTTGCAGCTGTCAGTGATTGGTTTGCTAAGGCGAGAGTCGGGTCAGAGCGTTGTCTTCTAATCGTTGGTGAGCTTAATCTTGTTGTTGTGTAGCTTTAACTTTTCATCAGTCAGGCTTGAATATTTACGCGGTTTTAACCTTTGAGATCGAGACATTTTGTGGGATGTGAAATTTTCTAGGTCGTAGACAAATTGTGAGGCATAGATTATAAATAGGCCTTTGCGCGGGTTCGGATCCACAAGTACTTTATCTCGACAGTGATGAGATGATAGTACTTGCTGGTTGGTCGATGAAACAAGGTTTTTGTTTTCGAAAAGAAACTGTGGCGCGGTGTAAAGAGCGGGGAAATTTGACGGATCAGCGTTAGGTGTGTCCGTGGTGATCGATCGAGACAAAAGATGACGGGACGTATAAAGACGACGAACTTCGTGAAAGGCGATTTGCAAGCGTAATGGGACCAAATTAGCCAGCGGCGGCGTCGCATGGGAAAAGTTGGGATGATTCCGGTGTTGTCCTGGCGTCTCGTACCAGATTGTGTCCAGCTGATGAAAAAGCATGAGCACCGCAGCTTAACTCGTCTGATTCAAGTTACGTATCGCGACTTTCGTTGCCTTGCGTTGTGCCGGAGCTGTGCCTGCGCGCGCCAATGCCGAACAGGAGTCGGCGGGGTAGGGACGAGGGGCGGGGCCTTGGGCAGTGGGACGGCGGAGAAGCCCCCGCACCGCAGCCTCCCCGTAGCTCTTTTTTTAGTCCGGGCGGGGAGCACGCGAGCCGGACGCGAGTTTGACACAGCCACACAGGCAAACAGTGGTTGGACAAAAGAGGGGAGACCGGGCGAGGGCCCGATCCACGTGCCGCCTCGTCGGGGCGCCGTCACGCCTCCGCCCTGCATCGATTGCCACCGCCCCATCAGGCCGCACCGACGCCACGCCACGCCTATTTTCCTTCTCGTGGTCCCGTCCATCCCGTTCCAACCGAACTGCCGCCGCAACCGGGAGAGAGTTCGGAGACATCTCGAGGCAGTCTTCACGGCACGCCGCGCCTTACAATTGGCGCGACCGCCGTTCTTAGGCTTGTCTCCCCAGAAAAGGGTACATCGCGTAGAAAGACGGCTCTTGCCGGGTCCCATTTCGGCTCGCAACGATCTCAACCACCAACCGTCCAGCCGATACTACCACGCCGAAAAGGGCACCAGGTGACGCGGCGGCCGTCCTCGGCCACGATACGGAACGGTGTGCACGCAGCACCGGTGCCGCCTGGTCGGTGCGGATCTGTTGGTTGGGTTGGGACACGCGTCGAGCGAGCGCGAGGTAGCTCCCCCCCGCCCGCCACGGTCTGTCCCGCAACTTGCCAGGCATCTTGCCGCAGCCGCGCGCGGGCTCCTCGCGGTTTCCGTTTTGATCTTGGCCTCCCCCGGCGCGCGCTCCACGGCCGCGCACACGCGCACCTCCGACGCGCGAGTACGCGCACAGCTGTTGCTAGCCCAGGCACCACACGGCTTCTCAGTTGTCGCCTGCTCAGTTACTGTCATTACCTTCCCCGCCGGGCTCTGTTTAAATAGCCCCAAATCCAGGGCAGGGCCGCGCGCCTCCAGGTACAAAGCAAGATAGTGTAGGTTAAGGACTCCATCGACGCAAGCCCTGCTTCCTTCTTGGATTCTCACCGACCATCTTCATCAGTCGCGGCCTCGTCGCTCGACCCGCTCTGGTCTCGGTTTTCGTTCTCCCTGGTCGTACCACACATGGCCATGGCGGAGCGGTTGGGAGCTCGTTGGCCGCCGACGACCTGCTTCTGCATCGTCGCGCTCGTTGTCCTTCTCACAGGTGAGCGTTGCATGCCTTCGTCCGTGTATGATTTCCCTTCCCACTGCTAGTTTGAGAGCACGAATTTCGTCGACCACCACGTGCCAAATGCACTGTGGAGGGATTCCAGAGTACATTTACCTCGGCGTCTCAACTTTGTTTGTCTGGATGGGCCGATCATGTTCCCTCTTGAGAAGATTCATTGCTGAATTTGATTTTCCTGAAGTTATCTGAAGTTCTGAACTGCTCCTAGGTGATCTGAGTTTGACCTGCAGAGATGACACCGGTTGTCATTTAAGCTCAATCAGCTTGCCCCACCTATCCTCCTATGCCATGTCCTTTAGCACGCCATAACTCTTTCACTCCATTTTCATCTTAGTACTAACACATCACAGTGAATGATGGCCCTTCTTCATCTGACCTGTTCAATTTGTTTTGCTCTATTAAATTTCTTCACTGTGTTATTTCATTGGCATTGTTCTAGCTCTAATTATCTTATCTGAGCTCTGAACAGACGTCTAGTGAGATCACAGGGTCCCTGCTTCCCTTTCATAGTGCTCTATGTCATAAGGCAGCAGGTCCCCCACTAAGATTAGCAATTCCCAAATATGCACACCAATATAAGCTTCCCGCGTTACTTACTGAAGAGATGAGTCTACATTTGCCGCATTTTTTGCCCCAATTTGACGCGCATCTGATCTGGTTCTGAGTTGTCACCACTTTCTCCATAAAGTTTATCTGGAAAAGGCGGTTTGCTTCTTTCGTAGTCGCCAGCGAGATCTGATTTACTCCTTTTGATCAGTTTGTGCCTCTAGAAGGGAGATAAAATAATAACATACAGGCTGAAAATTTAAAGAGTTTGACAACGTCACAACTTATAGGGTAGTCTAGTGCACATAGCTTCGCTTGCGATTAGTCTAGCCACTAGAGGTCTTTTATACCGATGATATTTTAGTGGTATGATTCTCGAAGTAGGCCGCCCAATCACATGACACCATGTGGATCAAGGCTCTCATCCTAGGGTACTGAAAAGAACAGAGATTAAAACTTCTATCCCGGTGCAGATGCTTTTGCCGGTGATCGGTAATAGTATATCCGGTGCGATTTGAGTTCTTGTTGACCAAATGTTTTATGTTGTTTCATATTGTTAGCATCGAGCTTTTTATTAATTCAGTGTCAGACTGTCAGTGAAAACACTGTAGTGGAATCAAAATTGCTACTAACTCTTGTGAACCGCTTGAAGATCAAGTGGTGCGAGCTGGAGGCATGTCAGTAGGCATCAACTACGGGCAGATCGCGGACAACCTCCCGTCCCCTCGCCGCGTGTCGTGGCTGCTCCGATCGATGGAGGTGAGCAAGGTGAAGCTCTACGACGCGGACCCGTACGTGCTGAACGCGTTCGTCAACACCGACGTGGAGTTCGTGGTGGGCATCGGCAACGAGAACGTGTCGGCGATGGTGGACCCGGCGGTGGCGCAGGCGTGGATCCAGCAGCACGTGCAGCCGTACCTCCCCGGCACGCGCATCACCTGCATCACCGTCGGTAACGAGGTGTTCAAGAGCAACGACACGGAGCTCAAGGCCAACCTGCTCCCGGCCATGCAGTCCGTGTACCAGGCCCTGACCGCGCTGGGCCTGCAGGGCCGCGTGAACGTCACCACGGCGCACTCCCTGGACATCATGGGCAGCTCCTACCCGCCCTCCGCCGGCGCGTTCCGCCCCGACGTCGTGCCGTACATGCAGCCGATCCTGAGCTTCCTGTCCATGGCGAGGGCGCCGTTCCTCGTCAACTGCTACCCGTACTTCGCGTACAAGGCCGACCCTGGCAGCGTGCCGCTGGAGTACGTGCTCTTCCAGCCCAACCCCGGGGTGAAGGACACCAACACGAATCTCAACTACGACAACATGCTCTACGCTCAGATCGACTCTGTCTACGCCGCGATCGAAGCGTTGGGGCACACCGACATCGACGTGAAGATCTCCGAGACCGGGTGGCCGTCGAGCGGCGACCCCGACGAGGCCGGCGCCACGCCGGAGTACGCCGGGACGTACATCGGAAACCTCCTGCAGAGGATCGAGATGAAGCAGGGCACCCCGCTGAGGCCGTCGGTGCCCATCGACGTCTACGTCTTCGCGCTTTTCAACGAGAACCTGAAGCCGGGGCCGGCGTCTGAGCGGAACTACGGCTTGTTCTACCCCGACGGCAGGCCGGTCTACAACGTCGGTCTGCGTGGATACCTTCCCCCGATGGATGAATCACACGGCACGAGAAAGGTAAGGTCTCCATGCTTTCTATTTCTCGAATTCGGCAAATCAGTTTCAAACTTTTGCATATGATGCGTAGATCAAGCGACTTTCTGACAGAAGGGAAGTTCAATTCTTCCAAACATTTGTCCCCAACAGTTGCCTCACCTTTCACATCAATAACTATCAAAAATGTACTACTCCTAGTATTTCACATTTCTACTTCAAATCGGACCTGACAAATAACAGCGTCGCGTGTCTTTCTACAGGCGGTTCATCTGCTTGTCCTCATCGCCGTTGCATGGCTCACACTTTTCTTATCCTGAGAAGGGAATCTATTGTTGACCATGACAGTAGAAAAGAAGTTGAGCCTGAGCAACCTCTTACTGCAAGGATTTCACCACTCGCAGAAGGTAATAGGGTTATCATGTATTCTGTTCGCAGTATTAGACAACATTTTTGTTAATTAGCAGACTAGCAGGAGATCTAGTACTACTAAATTTTCTTTTAAATCTCTGTTACCTTAAGGAAATCAAAGTGACGAGGCTGATGAAACTTTCACATAGTGGCCTTGCTAATCAGTATTTTTTTTCTGAAATCTGCTGTATACCTCTCATTATTGGTTCTTTAAGCTTTGCATCTTTTAAAGTTTCTTTCAGCTAATCTGCTTCAGAGAACTAACTTGGCGAAATGTTCTATCAGGAATGCTCCAGATGCAGAACATTAGGGTCAATGGAATGATCTTAATCATCAGATGTGCACTGCCGGTTGAAGACAAATGGAAGTGATTTTGATATCATCCAGGAGCTAAAATTGGCTCCACACAGTAACAAGATTGGGAACGATACGTGGGAAATGTACACATTGCTATGTTTTTTTTTTAATTTCTCTTTCTATTTATTCTGAAAATGTACATTTGTATATCGGTCAAATTTAAACAGACAGGAAAGATTAATTTCTCGTATAGCAATCGTGTTTAGACATGGAAGCGCTCAGTTCTCTGAAAACAAGACAAAGTCGCCGCTGTACGTTGCATGGATTTACTCTGAAGGTTTTCTGTTATTCATTCTCTCCACTTCGTTCGGTAGAAAGTCTAAGCTTCGAAAAGCCAACTGAATTACTCCCAAAACAAAAAGGAGAAGCCAACTGAATTGCTGCGCACACATGCATGTAGAAGCATAAAAGCCCTAAAGCCGAGACACAGTGGAAGCCCAATAGGCTTCCTCTCTCAAATGGAAAAAGCAAGTGGACCGCTCGGTTACTCGGTGACCGGGGCCGTGCACCACCATCAGGTCCCCGTGTGGGAACCAATTACTGGGCCTGTGCTGTCGTGTTTTGCACGTGCGGCGCCCAGGTGGGCGGAATCACCCCCCCCCCCCCCCCCCCCCCC
>BCLF01000006.1:1817790-1850141 GCA_001602275.1 Zoysia japonica | reverse complement strand
AGCAGCTAGAGGACGGCGACCAACTGGACAATAATGCGCCCAGTTGATGCTGGTGCGCTCCGAAAGCTGCGGCCCCGTTGTCTGTCTTGGCCGGCGGCCGGCGCTTATGCTTGTGGCGATGGCGTATGGAGGCCTGACCACGCTCCAGCTAGATCGGTGGATCCGCTGCCTGCTTGTCGTGCCGGCGAGGATGATGGCGGCGTCGTGGGCGATTCGGCGAGACGGCGACCCGTCGGTTCGTTCCCGAGCAAACCGAAGGAGAACGGGTGCGGTGTTTAGCCGGAACCAGCGATGGGGTTCGGCCCATCCGTCGTTCGCACCTCGTGATGGTGAAAAAATGGTGGCAGCGATGTTCGTGCGCTCGGTGCTCTGCGAAATCCAGTCTGTTACATCGTCTGGAAAAGGAAATAAGTTTGCTTGATGCATGAAGATCTACCCGCTTTGTTAAAGATCGTGCGAGTGCAACTAGAAGGAAGCAGAGTGGCGTTTCTTAATTAGGAATCGCAATGCGGAACGGGTATTTCAGCTGGTTCTGCTAATAGACTAGGAGTATCAGTAGTCATTGATAAACACCCGCGATGAGGAATGATCGGTTCCTGCGGTCTCAGAATTTTAAGTATATTCACTTTGCAAAAGAAAATCATACAGTAAGTATATTCTTGATCTGCAGTTGCAGCTGACCATGTCAATGGACAGTGTCTTCTGTCCAGGATTCACCCCAAGTGGTGTAGTACATGTACAAGTCGCATAAGAGCATCCGCAACATCGCGCCGAACCGTGCGAGCAAGGTTCGAATCGATTTTTACAGTTCGATACCTCTAACGTATAAGTCGATTGGTGGGACCCAGCTTAGGATTAGAAAAATTCCTTTCTCCGATTCTTCCGGACGCAACGCTCCTCTTCGTTGGAGTAAACCCGCACGACAGTCCCATATTTTATTCACCTTGGTTCGGTTTGAATCGCACCGAGCACATGGTTCGATTATTTCTCTCTCGTCGCTCAGTTCGAAGGCTACAATGTGCTTGGTTCGCTCGTCGAACCAGCGGTTGAACTATGGTTCGGTTCCAACATACGTTGTGGATGCTCTAATGCGGCTTGACTGCGCTAGCAGACACTTGGTGTGCCGCCCTCCATAACTTGAGTGATATGAATCTAGTATGTTGTTTGCTTTTGTTCTAGCAAAAATCAAATTCGATCCTCAAAGGAAGTTCAAAATGAAAAAAAAGTCAAGAAAGAAAACGGTAGCCAAGAAAGAAATTTCCTCTTTCTTAGAGTCTTAATACAAATGTATTTCATCGGGAAAAAAAAAACAATATTTAACATTCAAGGAGTAGATAGAATACTTACAAGTTATTCATAACAGTTGCGCTCAAGTCCACAAATTCTACAGTTGAAAACTTGCATGACGTGTCAGTATATTGTCGGCACGATCACAAGGGTAAAGAATGAACTACTCCTACATGTAAGCTCAGACAAAATGCTCGCATTGCCCAACACAATGCGCAAAAAGACTTGAGCATTGTTGGAAAGGATGGGAAGTTAGATGAAAACGCAATCCAGAAGTTTGCTGACCTCCTGAAGCTTTGTTCGGTTAATGAGGGGGTGGGTTTAATCCCATTCATTCCGCTCTAATCTCCTCCCCTTACCTCCTAAACCGAACAAGCTCTTAACGAGCTGTTGCACCAGACTTCTCCAATCTCTAGAGTTTGAAAGATTGTGCCTTCTTAGACGTTGTGACAAAGGTTCTTATACCTCTGCATTAGATTTTGCCCCTTTGTTGTTGCTTGCCTGTGGACATTGTTCTTGCATTTAGCCAACTGTTTCTTGTTGTCTCTCCGGTTATTTCGCTAGTGTTGTGTGTTGCTATTTTAGTTGTGTTTTCCTCCTTTCCCCGTATGTAGCCTTCTAAGGCTATTTACTTATATTTATCCTTCTTTAATTAATGAAATGAGCACTATTATGTGTCGTTTCCGTTCAAAAAAAAAAGAAGAGAAGTAAAACATTTATGCTATGGATTTCGACAAGTGGGACAGAGATAGTATCCAGAAACAGAAATGATGTTATCTATTTCAAGATAGCACTGCTGCTAAACACAGTCTATGTTCTAAACTACTACGACTAACTGAACAAAGTGAATTGAAGAGACGCACACAAAGAGCAAAACCAAGAGGACACTCACCTTCCTGAAGAACCTATCACGCCGGCCGAAACAAGGCTGGCCGCGTGGGAAAGCTGCGCCTGAGATAAGAGTCCTCGCGCCATGAAAACACCGCAGATTTCTGGCAACTCCTAGTCAGACATGACTCCTCCTCCAATGAGCAGCTCTGATCTCAGCGATCCGCACCGCGCCGCCCACCGGAACGCGATCGATCGACCGAGCTCGCCGAATCCAAGTGGCCCAACCTCTGGACGCGAGAGTGCTCGACGGAGCAAAGAAAGCACTCGCCCCCGCTGCTGCACAGTATAAATAGCGGCCCCCTCGCCCCTGCATCCGGCATCCTTCCCAGCCTGCCAGTTCTCGGTCGACACCATCGCGGACTGCCATTTGTGTGTGTGTGTGTGTGCCTGAGGTGAGTGAGAACTATGGGAGCGCTCGTTGGAAGCGTTGCCTTGGCCTTGGCGTGGCTGCTGCTGCAGCAGCAGCTCGCCGGGGCGTCGCATGTCGTCTATGAGAACCTCCTCGAGACTGAGGCCGCGGCCACGGAGGCCGTGCCACCTTCCATTGTCGACCCCTTGCTGAGGACCGGGTACCATTTCCAGCCCCTGAAGAACTGGATCAATGGTAATGTGTCAGCCTGCTTACTCGAGATATTGGTCGACGTATGTAGAACGTGCTCTCTGTTGTAGTTGAGACATAGGAGTATCACACACATCATGCAGAATAACCAGGCAGTCTTGAGGAAATAATATGTTGTTAATCATCACCTGAAATACGAGCCTAAGCTCTTGCATGTCGTTTTTTTATAGATAAATAAGCTTACATGTCACTTGTTATTATCGTTCTCAAGGTTTGGCTCTAACTGGATTTTCTAATCTTTTTTGGTGGTCTGTTCTGCGCTCTGATTGCTTGCAACCGGCGACGGAACACTTTGCAACACCAGATCCTAACGGTACGCCGTTTTCCCTTCAAATTTCCTGCCACCGGTCATCAGCATTACTTTCCGTTTTCGCCATGCACCTTGCAAATTCATATACTAGCACTGCAGCGAACCGTCATGGTTGCCTTTTCTGGCGAGATCACAGTGAATTCAGTATAGCATATTCAAGTGCCTGACAACTCGAACTCCACGATGAACCTGCAGCTCCGATGTATTACAAGGGGTGGTACCATCTCTTCTACCAGTACAACCCCAAGGGCGCCGTCTGGGGCAACATCGTGTGGGCGCACTCGGTGTCGCAGGACCTGATCAACTGGATCGCGCTGGAGCCGGCGCTGGAGCCCAGCATCGCGTCCGACAAGTACGGCTGCTGGTCGGGCTCGGCGACGATCCTGCCCGACGGCACGCCGGCGATCATGTACACGGGCGTGAACCGCCCCGACGTGCAGTACCAGGTCCAGAACGTGGCGTACCCGAGGAACAGGTCGGACCCGCTGCTCCGGGAGTGGACCAAGCCGTCGCACAACCCGATCATCGTGCCCGAGGGCGGCGTCAACGGGACGCAGTTCCGGGACCCGACCACCGCGTGGCGCGCCGCCGACGGCGGCTGGCGGCTGCTCGTCGGCAGCCTGGCCGGGGGCACCCAAGGCGTGGCCTACGTGTACCGGAGCCGCGACTTCAAGCGGTGGACGCGGGTGCGGCGGCCAATGCACTCCGCGGCGACCGGCATGTGGGAGTGCCCGGACTTCTACCCGGTCACGGCGGACGGCCGCCGCGCCGGGCTCGACACGTCCGTGTCCGGGCCCCGGGTGAAGTACGTGCTCAAAAACAGCCTCGACCGGCGCCGGTACGACTATTACACCGTCGGAACTTACGACCGGAAGGCGGACCGGTACGTGCCGGACGACCCCGCCGGCGACGAGCGCCACCTGCGGTACGACTACGGCAACTTCTACGCGTCCAAGACGTTCTACGACCCGGCGAAGCGCCGCCGGATCCTCTGGGGTTGGGCCAACGAGTCCGACACCACCGCCGACGACGTCGCCAAGGGGTGGGCCGGGATCCAGGTAGGATACGATCGACCGTCCCACGTTCATGCGTGCATGTTGAGCTGTTCATCCCTCATTCGTGTGGTCGACGCGTGTAATTTTTGTTGACACGTCGACTTTGTGTATGTGGCATGTGTGAACTGTGTCAAGGCGATTCCAAGGACGGTTTGGCTGGACCCCAGCGGGAAGCAGCTGATGCAGTGGCCGATCGAGGAGGTCGAGGCCCTCCGAGGCAAGTCTGTCACTCTCAAAAACAGGGTGGTCAAACCGGGACAACACGTCGAGGTCACCGGACTACAGACGGCACAGGTCTGACTCGCTTAATTAACCCTTAATAAATTATCTTTCAATCTCTCTGTTACCTTGACCTGAGCCTTTTTCTAATATGACCCAAAAGGGGATCGATAGAGCTCACTACTGCGTCAATGGCGTCCTGCGACATTGCAGCAAACCGCAGCGCTTTATCCTTGCTCCCTCGTTATCTTATCTGTGCGCACCACTAGCCGAGCCCCCCTGCTGCATGCCCTTTTGCGGCGCCACCCGCACGCACTACCACGCATTTCGGTGCCTTGGTCGCCTGCGTGGCGCGCCGATGGTCGCGAATCCTTGCTAACCTCGGAGCTCACTGGTGGCATGCATGCAGGCTGACGTCGAGGTGAGCTTCGAGGTGTCGAGCCTGGCGGCGGCGGAGAGGCTGGACCCGGCGCTGGCGGACGACGCGCAGCGGCTGTGCGCGGTCAAGGGCGCCGGCGCGGCGGGCGGCGTGGGGCCGTTCGGGCTGTGGGTGCTGGCCTCCGCCGGCCGGGAGGAGCGGACCGCGGTGTTCTTCAGGGTGTTCAGGGCCGCCGCGGGCAGCAAGAAACCCGTCGTGCTCATGTGCACCGACCCAAGAAAGTAAGTGGCATGCGCACGCACAATCTCATCTCCCGGTGCTACACTGTTATCGCGCACTAGCTAGCGGTCAGTTTCTTTAGCAGTTTGAGCAGAGCTGCATGTCAAATGGCATGAAGTCAGCCGGCCACGAGCTTTTCATGTGCGCACAACCACGGCACTCACTGACTTGGGTTTGTTCCCTTTTGTGTCTCCGATCGACAGGTCATCTCTCAAGCCGAACTTGTACCAGCCTACGTTTGCCGGCTTCGTTGACACGGACATATCAAACGGCAAAATATCTCTGAGAAGCCTGGTACTGCAAGCCAAACAACAAGCTTTCATATCATATAGGAGTATATGGCAATGTTTTTACTGTGATTTTCCTGAGCCGTTCGAGATTTTCCCTGCAGATCGACCGGTCGGTCGTCGAGAGCTTCGGAGCCGGAGGCAGGATCTGCATCCTCTCGAGGGTCTACCCGTCGCTCGCCGTAGGCAAAAACGCCCGCCTCTTCGTGTTCAACAACGGCAAGGCGGACGTCAAGGTGTCGCGCCTGACGGCGTGGGAGATGAAGAAGCCGCTCATGAACGGCGCCTGAATCCGAAACGTAGTTTAGATGGGATGCCTCTTTTGATCGAGTCTGGCTCAACATTTGGAGCGTCACTTTCTATGCCAGGTGTTCCACGTCTCCGTCGTAGAGTTTGTTGTGCGTAATGGAAGGCACATATAAAGATTTCTTTGCGATGTACTTTGTGTAAGTGCTACTGTATGAAGGTGCCAATTATTGGTATGCCACTATGGCCAATAATAAAGATTAATTGGCACTTGTTCTGGGCGCGTCATTTCTATAAGGAGCTTGCAAGTTGCAACTTGAAATGTTGTGATGATCAAAGCTAGATAAATCCCATGCACAATGCATATTGGAAGATGCATGGAGCACATAGCGATATGTTAATCCTTAAAAGTACAACCTTTGTATGCCAAGGTGTCAGTTGCATAGGCAGCACCGTGCGTGATAAAGATTCATTCATGCTATGGGTGCCCATTGGTGGTAAACCGATAGATGCTACTAACTAATAATAATCTATAGATTGACTTATCATTGCATTTCACCTATTAGTGAAAAGGCCGCTTGCTATCTCATAGGAGTATGCTCCCCCTGATTCGCTAATGTCGATGATATCATCCTAGGTAGGTTTAAAACCTCATCCTGATAACGATTTCACTTTCTCTGTAGCACTGTCCAGAAATATTTATCGTCAAACATCAATCGTTACACTTTTCCCCCAAAGTGCACTCTTTTGGGTGGCAATGAGATATTCATATACCTGGAGTTGTCTAATCGGGGATTGCCCTGACTACTTTTCTGATCAGAAGAAAGTGCACAGAAATTACGTTGTAGAGATTAAACGACATTTAGGCCAATGAGATAAGAAGCAACTAAAAATGTGGTCACCAAGATCAGGTCCGAGCACCACGAGCAAAGACTCATGCCTAGATAATAATGATAAGAAGGAGCGGCGACGTTGACTTACAAGAGAAATGCACTTGTGCATTTGTGCTATATTTATCTGGAAGCATCCAATTGGTCCCTATTTTTTTTGTACCTGATCAAGAAATTAAAGAAAACGCACAGCAATAGGGATCCACTGTCCGGTTGATGAGTTTCATTACAGTTGTGGGCTTGCATGTCATCCACTACAAGAGAGCTATAGCCTCCAGGAATATACCAGGTGAATGCCCCGCGCTTCTCTGTTGGGTAGATTAAGAATATGATTTTCTCGGTGTAAGTGTATACTAAGTACATGCAAAGGTACAACTGATGGAAAATAAAGAAAGGAAATAAAATGTTATGATTTGTTATCATATACCCCGGTATATATGTTTTCGGCTCAATCAACAAGCCTAACCGCAAAGAACGATCCATCATATCATGAGGCCGCACACCAACTCTACCACGCCAAGACCCATCCGATCCCCGGGAGTTGGGCACGTCTCCTCCCATCCAATTCCAGAGTTAGGTAACCGCCTTATTTGTCCGACTCTCTAATTGGACAACTGCCTTAGACGACCAACCTCCGACACTACGAAGGATTCCTAACACTGTGTGGTGTAGACGTTGTCTAGTCGACGTAAGCCTAACTTTATCTCTCTGGCATTGTACAAAGGACGATGACAAGGACAACGATAGGATGACTTGGTGTCTAAAAGCTATTAAAGAATAAACTTCGAGATGCTCACGGCCTCACTCTTCAGCGACCAGTATGCATGTTTAATATGCTCATCTGTGTTCATGTTTGTATATCCATTGCGTTTCAAAGATCAGAAGAAGAAAAGAAAAGCTGTCCGTGGGCGACCTGCTAGTCCGCATCACCGTGCCAATGGCGTTGACCGGATCTAACCATCCAGTTGTTGACTTCTTCTTCTTTGTTGGATAGGATCATAGGCATGCGTCGCGTACACGTGGACTGATCATGCACGTATCCCTCCGCATGCAGTGCGAGACTCATCGACCATCCAGTTTGTTTTACAAGGTGGACTGCGTACTTGCTGTCCTAAATCGTTGGGATGCCCTGCGCCAAGTCAAGAGATTGCCGCCAAATCCCATCCATAAGTACGCCCTCCTTTCTTGTGATCTGCTGTCCTCACACTCATTCAACTGTTGAACACGGCCAAGTGAACACTGCGCGTTCGCCGGGGAATGGGAACGGGAATGGGAATGGCGGCGGTGACGACGCCATTGTTGCCGGTGGCTCTGCTGCTGCTTGGGTCGGCGGTGGTGCGCGCGTCGCACGTCGTGTACCCGGAGCTGCAGTCGCTAGAGGCGGCGCACGTCGACGAGACGTCGCGCACCGGGTACCACTTCCAGCCGCCCAAGCATTGGATCAACGGTGCGTGCTTGCACTGGTTGCTAATTAGGCTTCGCATTTGTAATCTGCATATATGTTGCTGTCCTTCCAGTTACTGTCGATAGCTGATCAGGTCTGACGTGCTCCTTTATCCTTTGTTTTCCTTTTGTCCTGCCTCTTCTCCACGTTATGGTGATCGAGCAGATCCGAACGGTAAGCACGATTGACCACACCATTAATAATAATGCGGATTCGTTGAACAAGGTGATTAATGTTTGCAATATATCCATGCACGTATCAACTCCACTAGGTCCGATGTACTACAAGGGTCTGTACCACCTGTTCTACCAGTACAACCCCAAGGGCGCGGTATGGGGCAACATAGTGTGGGCGCACTCGGTGTCGACGGACCTGATCGACTGGACGGCGCTGGACCCGGGCATCTACCCGTCCAAGCCGTTCGACGTGAACGGCTGCTGGTCCGGCTCCGCCACGGTGCTCCCGAGCGGCGTGCCGGCGATCATGTACACGGGCATCGACCCGCGCAAGCGCCAGGTTCAGAACGTCGCGTACCCGAAGAACCTCTCCGACCCGTTCCTCCGCGAGTGGGTCAAACCGGGGTACAACCCCGTCATCGCGCCGGACCAAGGCATCAACGCCAGCGCTTTCCGCGACCCGACCACGGCGTGGCTCGGGCCCGACGGCCACTGGCGGCTGCTCGTGGGCACCAGGGAGGGCGACAAGGGCCTGGCCGTGCTGTACCGGAGCCGGGACTTCCGGCGCTGGGTTAAGGAGCACCACACGTTCCACTCCGCGCTCACGGGGATGTGGGAGTGCCCGGACTTCTTCCCCGTCGCGGTCGCTGGCGGTAGTCGACACCACCGCCGCGGCGTCGACACCGCCGAGCTGCGGGACCGCGCCGTGGCCGAGGAGGTCAAGTACGTGCTCAAGGTGAGCCTGGACCTCACGCGGTACGAGTACTACACGGTCGGAACGTACGACCACGCCGCCGACAGGTACTTCCCCGACGCCGGATTCCCGGACAACGACTACGGACTCCGATACGACTACGGCGACTTCTACGCGTCCAAGACGTTCTACGATCCGGTGAAGCGCCGCCGCATCCTCTGGGGATGGGCCAACGAGTCCGACACCGTCCCTGACGACACCAGAAAGGGATGGGCCGGCATTCAGGTTTCTCTTCTTCCTCGTCGCATCGTTGAACACGCAAAACGTTAGCTACAGCCGTATGCTGAACCGCAACGTACATGCAGGCGATACCTAGGAAGCTGTGGCTGTCTCCCGGCGGGAAGCAGCTGATCCAGTGGCCGGTGGAGGAGATCAAGGCGCTGCGAGCCAAGCATGTCAACGTCACCGACAAGGTCGTGAAGGGCGGGGAGTACTTCGAGGTCACCGGCTTCAAGTCCGTGCAGGTTGGTGCACCAATTCAGCAGAACACGGTCCAAAGCCCTAAACTTACGGCGCATTGTTCAACTAACTGTGAGCATTGTTGATCAGTCGGACGTGGAGGTGGCGTTCGAGATCAAGGACCTGAGGAAGGCGGAGGAGTTCAACCCGGCGTGGCTGACGGACCCTCAGGCGCTCTGCAAGAAGCGCGGCTCGGCCGTCGAGGGCGAGGTGGGGCCGTTCGGGCTGTGGGTGCTAGCCGACGCCAACCTCACCGAGAGGACGGCCGTCTTCTTCAGGGTGTTCAAGACCAACAGTTCCAAGCACGTCGTCCTCATGTGCAACGACCCCAGTCGATCAACCTTCGAGTCGCAGGTCTACAGGCCGACCTTCGCCGGCTTCGTCAACGTCGACATCGCCAAGACGAAGAAGATAGCCCTCAGGACATTGGTAAGTGAGCACGAATGTTTTCTAATTTATTACTCCCTCCGTTCTTTAATTATTGTCACTGTTGATTTTTAATTTCAACTTCGATCATTGTCTTATTTAAAAAATAAATTCAAATATATAAAATTATATGGTGTGATTAAAATAGTTTTAACAATAAAGTAAATTATAATAAAATATATGATACTATTCATTAAACTTTTTTGAATAAAATCAATATTTAAAGTTAAAATTAAAAATCAACAACTACAGTAATAAAAAAACGGTGGTATTACTTATTCTACTGTAACAGCGCGGGTAAATAAGGTTTCCCATTGTCCATGAATGCGTGAATGCAGATCGACCACTCCGTGGTGGAGAGCTTCGGCGCGGGCGGCAGGACCTGCATCCTGTCGAGGGTCTACCCCAAGAAGTTAGAAAACATACAATCTGTTACTAGTTTATATCAGAAGTTAGAAAACCAACATGTTAAGTGAGCACGAATGTTTTCTAATTTATTACTCTCTCTGTTCTTTAATTATTGTCATTATTAATTTTTAATTTCAACTTTGAGTATTCGTCTTATTTAAAAAATAAATCCAAATATATAAAATTATATAGTGTGATTAAAATACTTTTAATAATAAAGTAAATTATAATAAAATATATGACATTATTCATCAATTTTTTTTGAATAAGATTAATATTTAAAGTTAAAATTAAAAGTCAGTGATTAAAAAATGGAGGGAGTACGTATTCTACTGTGACAGCGCGGGTAAATAAGGTTTCCCATTGTCCATGAATGCGTGAATGCAGATCGACCACTCCGTGGTGGAGAGCTTCGGCGCGGGCGGCAGGACCTGCATCCTGTCGAGGGTCTACCCCAAGAAGGCCGTCGGCGACGCGGCGCACCTGTTCGTCTTCAACCACGGCGAGGTGGAGATCAAGGTCACCAACCTGGACG
The DNA here is from genome assembly GCA_001602275.1 of Zoysia japonica. Lineage (NCBI taxonomy): Eukaryota > Viridiplantae > Streptophyta > Magnoliopsida > Poales > Poaceae > Zoysia > Zoysia japonica. The sequence continues at coordinate 1,839,477 of BCLF01000006.1, read as the reverse complement.
CCTGGGAGCTCAAGACGCCCAAGATGAACGTGCCGCAGAAGTAGCACCTAGGCAAATAAGGCAATAACCGTAGAACCATTAGCTCAGATCAGTGAGGAGGAGGCTAGCTGCAGGTTTAGCGATAGATCACTGAGGAGGAAAGAGTTGGTCTGGTTACTTCGTTTCGGTCAGATCATGTCGGGTTGTTCTCCGCTGCGCCGATTCTTGTAGCACTCAGCGAACAAACAAATGTTTCTGATGAGGAACTGAATAAAACTTCAGTTGGTCCAAATTCTTGACAGAGTTAGGTAACTGATCCGAACACATTTTCACATGCATTTTGCTCGTCGGGGAAAATAAAACTGTTTGCACAAGCGCAAAGTATGTGCATCTACATGACGAAAAGTTCATCTTGAATTCTTGATGCTTAGGCGCGACTGAAAGAAACGGCGCATGTTCCTGGTCATTTGTCAGCGCTGTAGACGCAGCTCGACAGCAAGTGGTCTTCGGATCGTGCCACTGCACCCATCACCCAAGGTCATCTAAACGGCAACGATCCATGCATGCCGTGCCCCGCGTGTTCGTTCTTCCCAAAACGCCTGCGTTGTTCCGATCCGACGGCCCGCGCGCACTACAGAAGCTGCTAGAAGCCCCTGGCTGCTAGCTCCTGGTGGGATGGCGATCGAACCTGGTTGCCCCCACGTCCCCCACCGTCGGCGGCGCCGTCTTGGTCCACCGGTGTCGGGCTCTGGCCACCGTGCAAGTGTACCGCTCCGCACGCACGCGAGGCATGAGGCAGCGCCGTAGTGGAGTTCAGCGCGGGCACCCGAATGCGGCAGCGGCAGACTGGTTTGCGGTTCGATGGACCACGAGTCACGGCCGACGCGGCTGCCACTGACGAGTGACGGCGCGAGTTGGCAGCAGATCAACGGATCGATGACTGCCTTTCAGGCGTGGTCCGTGAAGCCGTGCGCTCGCTCGAGCCCAATGGCCGCAACTTGCGCGGCGGGGGATCGTGAAAGCGTGGGCGAGATCTCGGTCGCGGCGCGGGTGGCCTCCAGCTAGCGCGGAGACGAGTTGGTGAACCCACGAGGCCACTACTACTACGTAGCGCTGCTGGTTGCACAAAAAAAACTCGTGCCGGAAGGTCGCGAAGTGGAGGCGATGATTAGGGAGCCTGGGGATTCTGGCTAGTCGCAGCCATGACGGACGCGATCGTGCGTGTGCTCTCTTCCGGTGCGGGGACTGGGGATATTGGTGGTAGTGGCGGGGGATCCTGTCGCCAGCGCTGTGCTTTTGCCGGATTGAGAGGGGCAGGCGGGCAGACTGAAGCATGAATGTTGTTCCGGCTCCTGTTGGGTCAGGAGGTGACCCTGACGCTCCGGTGCCGTCCACTGCTGTGGTGCGAAGAATTTGGGTAGTTTCGCTCGTACTGTCACGTCGACAAAGACGAATATGAGCCTTTCCGAGGTTGCACGGCAGCGTGGGTGGGACGCAGTCGCAGCGGTATCTCGCGTGCAGTGCAGCACAGATGCACAGATGTGTCCTCATCGGCGCTTTAGCAGACAACCAAGGAGCCCACGGGCGGAATGGGCTTCTCTTACGGCCTGAACAAGAGAAATTCATTCTCTCGATATTACCTCACCCCACCGGAATGGGTTCTCCCGCCAGCCTCCGCCATGGCGCCACATTGTCAAGATAGTATGCTTGTAAAACAAACATGAATTCAAAACACTTTTTTAAGACAAAATACTATCACGGCGTCTTTCCATGATTTGAAGAGTAACAGCAACGATAATGTAACGAGGAAAAACTTACCATTCATGTAATAACGAACTATAAAACACGACATCGCTCAAAATTTATAAATCCACCGAATCATATGCTATCATCATAAACAAAGTACAGGTTGCAGAATCAGGTCTTATAACTTTAAGTATTTCTCAAACATTGATGAAAATGCAAGAAATCACAGCCTCCTTCCTCTTCTACCACCCTTTCTGCGAGTGCTGTCAGTTGGGACTGGAGTCACGTCCTCTGTTTAATAAACAGATAATGAGAGCAAGGGTTAGCGTTAGCTGGAAGTCATGACTTTCAAGCCAAATAAAATGTATCAAACATTGCAAGTTTGGGCATCGGAAATCACAGCGTTAGAGGTACACATGGATCGTAACAGCAAATAAGGATGATCACAATACTCGCATAACTTCAAAACATACTCCAAAGCTTCCAGAAGTATCATAGCAACTCAAAATAAAATCCATGATAATCAGTTTCATGAAATGAAACAGAAAGAAACAAAGAAATAATGACAAATCCACCATGGTGCAGGAAAAACAAAAAATGAATAACATGCTTACCAATGCGTCCAATCTTCATGCCAGAGCGTGCAAGAGCTCTAAGCGCAGATTGAGCCCCAGGACCTGGAGTTTTCGTCTTGTTCCCACCAGTTGCACGAAGCTTGATATGCAAAGCAGTAATCCCAAGCTCCTAAAGAGGACATATAAATTAATACCAACTACTAATATGTAAATAAATCAAATGTTTGAACAAGAAGCACAATAACACCTTGCATCTTTGTGCAACATCCTGAGAGGCAAGCATGGCTGCGTAGGGGGATGACTCATCACGATCCGCTTTAACCTTCATGCCACCTGCAAACAAAATCACACAAACATAAATGTAAATCAACATTCTCTTAAATTAATATGATACCTGCATCACAAAAGTCCACAAAAGCAGTTATGCAGACACCCATGTAGTTTCATGAGTTCAAATTCTACAAAGATTTGCAAAAGCAACCAAAAAGCAACCATGCAATTCTTAAAGAGAGCGCAGAGATAGTAAACATCTGTACACTTTATAGAATTGACAACTACTAGCTCCAGAGATACATAGGAAAGTTGTGCATAAAGTACAAGATCAGTTGTAAATGTAAGAAGGTTTTGTTCTAGGGAGAGTAACAAATCAAGGAGCTGTGACTTCATGTTGCTGACCTAGTCTAGTTCAAACATAAATAACCACTTTGTCAAAAAGGAAAAACCATCAAAAATATGCATTACATATAATAGAACGTCACCAAGAAGATTCTCGAACAAAGATCTTTTGTGCCCCAATCAAAAAATTCCTATTTAATACTTTGAGTTGGAGGCCCTTACAGCCAAGTGGACAAACCTTAGTGCTTAAAAAGAGGTAGGGAATTAAATTTGTGGACAAACCAACATGTTAAGTCTTCCTGAATGGTACATGGTCCAACAACAGTACAGTTTAGTTGAAAACTGAAAGGGGTACTTTTCTAACTTCTGATATAAACTAGTAACAGATTGTATGTTTTCTAGAATTATCATATTCCCTTCCAAGATTCAGACATCTCCATTTTAATTTAGCAAACCTTGCAGGTGATGAAATCAGCAGAAGCAATGCAGAAAGCAACTGCTACATACTGGCCACCCGCTGCAGGACATCCAATGCCATGGAGACATCTAGAGATTATTAAAACAGGAAGAGAAGAAGTCCCAGAGAAATACTCTCTGGTCCCTCATTGTCAATTTTGCATGGCAATGACTCGACACGCTCCCACAAAATACAAGGGAGGCGATCTTAAGGGCCATGCTTAAAAAGGCAAATTCACCGGCTCAGAAACTAAAGAGCAATATCAATAACTACTATCCTAAATTCAAGAAATTCTATCTTCTACAGGCACATATGTGACACATCATATATTTCTACGCAACAAAGTATACCAAATGGTTGCAACTACAAAAGATCACATAAGTTATCTGCCCACGGAAAAAAAAGGCGCTAGGCGCTAAGCGAGAGGTGACTCACCGCTCAGCGCTTAAGCGTGCTTAGGCATTTGACTAAGCGCTAGATATTATTATATTTCTCTAATAAAATAAAGCTGGAAAAGAAAAGGAAAAGGAAAAATGACAAATCAGCCCATTAACTTGCAGTGGCCCATCAGCCTTTCCACCCTCTTGTGGGCCTGAGGCTTTCAGCTGGCCCATTAGAGAACAAAAGAGCATCACATGAACTAGGTCAAGCTGCAGCCCCAGCACCACGGTAGACAGAATAAGCCACAGCCACCACCTGCTGGCCACCGCCGTAGCTCTCTCCTCCCTTCCCTCCTCCCCTCCCTCCTTCCTCTCCGTTTTCCCCCTCAGATCTGATGTTGTACTGGCCGGCAAAGGCCTCGGTGTCCGGGCGCAGCCAGAGGGACGCATCCTCGCGGCGCTAGAGGGCGTCCATGGCCAGAGCGGTGCGGCATGGCAGGGCAGCGGCGCTCAGGTTCCGCCTACATCCCAAGGCGGAGCGGAGGCCTCCGCCGAAGCGGGCGCCTAATGGCACCTTTTTTTCACGGTTATTTGCTAATAGTAACACGAGCTATATCTTGAGGTCAATTGATAAAGTTGCCAGCATAACTGAATGTAAACTTCAGAGTTTAACTTTTCAGGCGTCCATGTATTCAATGACACTTCGCTCAGAAAATAAAAAAATTACTTAATAGACTATGTTAGTATGTCTTACAAAGTTGTTTCATACAACTTTATATATATATAATGGTGAATCCCTAAAACTTCAAAGCCACGACCATGACACTATTCGAGATGACTATGAACTAAAATTCTGATACAAAATAGCAACATGCTATAAAAGCATAGAATTACATTGGTCCGAAGCAATCACATAACGATCCCACTTAAGTATAAAACAGATGAAAGCGATATATGCACAAAACAACACATACATCATTACAGCAGTAAATTTCACTGGTGCAAAAGGTAATCACCGCGAGCACCAATGTATCATAGATATACCACTTTACGTCAAGAACAAGCGTTCCAAAAGGTGGGGATGGTTACCACTTACCAGTGATGCGGACCAGCGTCTCCCTCCCGGACAAATCCGTAACATGCTGCAACAGCAAAACCGAACATATAGCACCTCGAACATAAACAAATAGGAGGCAGCACATCGAGGGGGCGATCAGGTTACTCACGATAAAGGTGTCGTTGAAGGAGGCGAAGATGTGCGCGACGCCGAAGACGTATTCGCCCTCGCGGACGGTGGGGCCGAGCGTCACGTTCTCCTCCTTGGGCTCCCGGGTCTTCCTCCTCCCAGACTGCACGCGCAAATCAAGGAATGGTTAGCACAGAAGGCGAATCGCCGGTGAGGTAGCCGAGAAAGGATAGGCGGCGGCGTTACCATGGCTGCGTCTGCGGGCTAGCGGCGGCGGCGCGAGGAAGGAGGAAGGCTAGGGTTCGGAGGAGACGAGACGAGGAGCGGGCGGGGGAATGGGTAGTGATAAGCCCGTGCGCAGAGTGGGCTGTGGCGCCCTTGGTTGCTAACATGTAACTCAACTGGGCCTCTCGTTTACTTTTGAGAATCCACTGGGCCTGTGCGTCGGCTCTCTTGCTGTAGTCTCAAATCTTAATTGATTACGTTCATGACCTCAGCAAATATTATAGATTAATATCTACACAAATTACATGAATGTAGTCCCTTCGATTTTATTTTGTTCACATCGGCTAGTAAAATGTCAGTGAAATATTGATTTGGAATAAAAATAAAGAATATAACACGTTCGGATTCTTTTCCCTGACATTTCTACTCATTGGACGTGGGCAAAGTAGATGTTTACAAAAAATCGTATTAAATAAACAATTTATCATGAAAAGTTGGTACTAAAAACACCATCCACGGTATTCTTATTGCACATTTTGATAATAATTAAGAGTTTGTACAGTCAATGTTCACATGGGCTGCAAAATCCTGGACAAACTAATACCCACTGGAAAAAAACATAGAAATAGGAAAAAATACTCCATTCCAAATGGAGCATGAGTTATTGCACCAGGGGAATTTCCTTTGCAATGTGCAACGATATTCTAAAACTGTTCGAAGGCATCAACGCAACTGTTTCGTGTTTGCTGATACATTTCAGTATCACACTACAGTTGCAGTCCAGGTTGTTACAAATCGAGGAAGATGCGCATGCCATCATGAGCTAGTTGAACTGGGATTCCTTCCCTGTAATCGTACGAGCTTCCTCAATTTTCAAGGCCTAGATTATGATCTAAAAGAGAACAATATGAGTTTGCAGCAACCACTCATACCTGCAAGACCATTCTGCCAGCATCTCGTTTTCTCTATGATGTTCAAACATGTGCCTCATACCAATCAACAGAGCTCTTTTGGGACAGATCCTCTTGATAGCATCAAGACTCTGCAAAACTTATCAGGTTTATTTAGACATATTAGCAAACCTAATCCAAGTTAAGGCCCCGTTTGGAACGGAGGAATTGAAATCTCGTGAAATTGAGCTGATTTCTGTGAAATTCTTATGAAATTCCTGCGTTCCAAACGGGGCCTAATGCTGGATCTGCAATAGGTAAATATTGCACATTTAGGTTGACCAATTTATTTCTGGGCTACATAATTTATTCTTATATCTGTAAATCTGTTTTCTAAGGAATTTTGAGGAATATAACTCTGTGGATCACTGGCTACAGGATGAATCCATGGCGGTTTTCTCTTGGTGAATTGCATATGCTGATTTAAACATAAAATCATCCGGCCATTTACTATTTAGGGGGAAAATGATGCGACTACAAAGCAATCGACTAATTCCAGCTACAGAAATAAAAAAAATAAAAACTTTCCATGGACCAATTTTGATGCAATGATCTATTTTCATTTTTCATTGGACAGATCAAGTCATAAGCCACTCTACATTAATTCTACCCTTTGATGAAAAAGTATACCTACTTTGTTGAGAGAAAAACACTTGACAGTTTGTTTACCAATTATGACAAGAAAAAACAAATTAATATGCAAGTAGTATATGTTAAGAGGTTCCTTGTAAAATAACCTCGTTTAGAGTGAGATGGGTACTCCGAGGATCTCCTCCCTGTTCATATGACAGAACATGAAGTCTGCGTTAGATTATCAACATGGAGTTCAGTTTACAAAGGATCTGAGAAGTATATGAGAAATTGACAAATATGCCTTTCCAAATGACTAACATCAAGAACAGGCTTATCACTTACCACCGCATCCAGATTATTTGCTTCTAGTATGAGAAGATCAAGTTGTCCAGCACCAGACTTTGAAATTGCTGCAGGGGGATACTCGATCAGCTAGCGTCGTATTCCAATGGCATTGAACCATGAAACATGCAGGAGCAAAATTAATCCAGCTGCAAAGAGTAGCAAGATTTGATAACTGACATTATACTACTACCTCTCTGGTCCGTCCGAGAAGAAATTACAAAAACTATGTGGCCCATCTTATATGACAAAAAATTTGGTTATCTGAATAAGAATGTTGGACTGAAGTCATACCATGTTCTGTGCTGGGTAGAAATCTTGAGACATCAGATAAATATGCGACTCTGGCACTCCTTCCAAATAAGAAGCCTAAACAAATGTACCCCTCTCCGTGCATTACCTGAACACAAAGCAGTAAACTAACCATTTCAGCGCCAAAATATAACAGGATCAGAGCAACATTTCACGGTACAGCACTGGTTCTTACTGGCAAGGGCACAAACTCCAGCCCTGACGCTACAAATGGTTTGCCGACGTCCTCCTCAATTACCTTCCAATCGAGCTGAGCGGCCTGGGCAACTTCATCGCCGTCCTCTGGCTTCTGATTCAGCAAGTAGGGGAATCTCTTCGCAATACTGAAATTAAAGTTGGCACAAGTGATACTATATGATACAAGGGAAATGTATGCCCTTCAGCCCGTCAGGAACTCTAGCTAGGAGCATAGGGCGAACCTGTCCATTGTGAACTGTGTGAGAAAAATAGGAATTTGCTCAAAACCATTTCTGCCGTTGCTCGGCTGCACCACCCAAACCTCATCAAGGCCTAAAACTGCATCTGCGTGCTCATGAGTCAGGATGATCTGCACTTGAGAATGAATGCTATTGGTCATGCCACCCGTAGGGGTAGATCAGCAGAGATTTCTGATTAAAACTGACGGTCATTTGTTTTCAGGAAAAGAAAAGAATATGCGCTGTCAAGATCTCACCGAGTCAACCGAAGGAACTTTATGGTGAACAAACCACCGGAGAACCTGTTCTCTGAAGGTCTTGCCGCAATCGATCAGAATGTACTTGTGTGTTCCATCGTCATGGAAGTAGTCTACCAAGAGCGAGGTGTTCAGCCTGAGAGCAAAGCAAAGCAAACCGGGCATGATGTCAGACGGACACTACTGCAAGCAAGGCTCTGGTTATTTCGATGCACCTGTAGTTGGGGTTCTGGTCCGGCGGGAGGGAGAGCCCCGTGGAGCAGACGGCGCAGGGCGGCGCGGACGGGTTTATCAGGCACCGCGTGTCGGGGAGCGCGCCGGAGCAGCCCGTGCCCAGGAAGATCAGCGACGACAACGGAGCCACCGTGGTGCCCCCGCGGGTTGGTGACGACGCGGCCGCCGGACCGGGCTCCATGGCCGGACCGTTTCTTGGCTGGTTCGTTGTGGGGGTGGATTTCTCAGGACTCGGAGAGGAGAGCGTTCGGTTGGTGCGGCCTTGGTCAGTTGGTCCTCTTCACAGTTGGGCTGTTGTTTATTGGCGGCGCTGGCGCCGGCCGAAGGGCGGGGAAGCGATGTGTTTTGTCGCATTTGTTATTGACCTCGACTCACGATTGGGTCAAGTCTCTCTACGACTCGCGTGGTTTTCTTTGCTTGAGAGCTTTTCTTGCGCGTGGTGAAAGTGTAGTCTCCCAGGAGTGAGCTGAACTAGGCGAGGAAATTGCATATTCCTAGTTTCCTACGGGAGCTCACGTCTGCTTCTCCGCGAGATCCGTTGGCAGAGGAGTTCCTCCGTCCCCGCTGCCGACGACTCAGAGAGTATTATGCATTTACGGTTGATCTGAACTCAGAGTCTCCAACCAATGTTTTTTCTAGTAGATGTTCCGTTGGCAATTTCCTTGCATCTTCGATTGTTCATCTATTATTATACTGTAACGCAAAGACCTGTCCTGCCGCTTGCTGGCGTCCACACCCGCATAGTAGTACGTGATGCTATGTCGCGGGTCACGACGACGCCTGCGTGCATGTCGCTGTTACCCAATCATGCTCCGCGTGCAACCAATCAGGGGCGGAGCCACGTGGAGGGCAGCCGGGGCTCTGACCCCTCTTTCATATGCAAATTTCTTTGAGCACTTAAAAATTGTAGAGAAAAAAATTATAATAAACTACATGCAAATTAGTTTACCCTTTGACCTGGCTCCTCTTGCCTCTAGAGCTGGCTCCGCCAGTGCAACCAATAGTGCCCCTAGTAACCACTCGCGATCGTTTATCAGTGCTAGGTGTCGCGTACACATGCCAGGGCGAAAGGTGAGAATAGTTCGGGGTCCCCCCCTCCCCCGCCGGCTCCCAGCAAACCTCGTTGTGGCTACATTACATTACACGTGCGCGCGCGCAGTGATCCAACGTCGCCACGCTCTCCTGGAAGTGTTAACCATCAGTCCGAAAGCCTGGTCCAGCGGCGGAGGATGGACTGTGGCGGCGAGCGCCGGGGCTGGAGACACAGACGCGGCGCCCACGTCGCGCTCCGGCGGGGGGCCCTCGAACAGCCAAGCGGGACGCGGCCTCGATTGAGTGCGGGGACAAGCAAGCCGTGATTGGGAGAGAGAAGAGAAGCCGGGGTCGGGTTCAGCGTATTTTTATCCCCGGAGGTATGTAGAGTAGTGTTTTGCTTTTCTTTCCGAGCTTCCTACGGTCCCACCCGGGGTTTAAGAAATGATACTTGAGCAAGACCCGCTCTCACACTGACCTTATTCGGAACGTTGAAATTTCATAGAATCAATTTAATTTTATTTTTAAAAAAATAGGAAAGTAATTTTTTCTTGGTTTCAAACGGGATCTCACCGCCTTGTGCAAAAGGATCGTGTTTGTTTGTGTGACGAACCACCGTCGATCTGACCTTCCACAGCATCGATTTCGATTGCTTGGATGCCCAGTGATTTTCTCGCTCGCTCCCGACTGTCAGTGATTCTGATTGCGCTCGTCCGTTTGACTATCGTCAGAAGATCCGTGCAACTAATTAGGAGTATCATAGTTTACACTAACAATCAACAAAGAGATATATTCTTTCCATTATCTGGTCACTCAAAAAATTGTACAAATATGTTTTGTTGCAAATGATGTGCGTCATGTAACGTGATACATGGAGTCTTCACGTTGAGACACGACACGAGCAAAACAAAAATGTCGCTAGTCAGGGATGTAAGTGGCTATCCAACGAGTTGTCATCAATTTTTTTTTTAGTAAATTTCATTTTTATTTTTCATTTAAGAGAGTTTTGGACGGACTTAAAAACCCACAAAATGAAAAACTTAGGCCCCGTTTAGAAAAGAGAGATTCTCCTTATTTCAGTTTTTTCTGTAATTAAATCGATTCTTGTGAAATTGATGCGTTCCAAGAGGATATTTAGGCCACATTTGCAATACGAGAATTGTTTCTATTCATATGGGTTTTTCCCTATGAAATTGAATAATTACCTTGAGATTCTTGCGTTTTAAACGGTGCCTTAACCTCCCTTCGTAACGTAAGAATTTCACTAGAATCACACGGAAATTTCACACAATCAATTCAATTTTATAAGAAAAAATTGTAAAAAAAAAATAGGAAAAACCTTGTATCGTAAATGGGGCCTAACTTCTCTTCACATCCCTACTTCTGCTTCTTGGAGCTAGCCTCCATGCTGATGGAAGCAGCTGCAGACCATGGTGAATATATGTTAAGAAGCTCTGGATGAATGAAATGCAAGCATCTCCCATTGATTTTCTTCAAGTAGCAGCAGGTGCATGTAAATTCCTAGTACTATCAATTTTAAGGGAGGCTAGCCTATGTAAACCATTTTACCTGCAAAATCGGTCCTTTAGCCATTTCGCTTGCCTAGTGGTGAAGTTTTTAATGCTTCGAGCCTTTCTAGCATATAATCATTTCGAAAAGAAATTGTTGTTTGGCAGGACTTTTAATGTTCGCCATTGATCACATTTTGATTATGTAGCCTCCCTTTTTGAAGACCTTCTGTATGGCTATCCGTTTTTCCTATAGACAAGAGGGAGTATGCATTTTTCTCTTACTCAGTAAACGTGTCGCTGTATTTTTTCCGATTTTAAAATATTGATATTTCTGATTTATAACATCAACTTTACTATTTGTTTTATTCAAAATTTCTATTCAAATGTATAAAATTATTCGTCGTGTTTCAAATACCTTTAATGATAAAAAAATTATAAAAAAAGATATTATATTTTTAAAATAAAATGAAATGATTAAAGTTAATATTAGAAGTTAATTGTATTAATATTTTAAATTGGAGTGGGTATAAAATTTTCATGATGTCGTTGATGATCTAATCCTATGAGATTCTCACATAATTTTGCCACTTGAATTATCTTCAGTCTCCGCCACCCGTTTAAAGCACTGCCTTGACACAAGGCCAATGGATCATCCAGGTCATTTTGTATGAAAATAAGCCTAATCATTCTTGAAAAAAAAATTCGATCCCACAGGAGACCACTTCCCCGAAATTCACCCAAATACCCGTATTCCACAGTCTATTACGCGTCCCATTATCCAAAAGCCCCGCGTGTAGACACTTCTACCAAGGGGTCAATTCCTTATTAGCGATTTTTTTAAAATTCTTTATTAACCACTCAAAATTTTAAATTTTTTTATTAATCACTAAGATTAACTTTTTTTTCTTATCCACCACTTTTATATATTTAAAGGCTTGAAAAAAACTTATTTGCGTCTCAATCATTTTTTTACTAAGTTTTTTTTTATCTATTTTAGTGAATGTTATATGAATCAATTTTGTCCCATAAATTCACATTATAATCCACTAGCTTAAAAGTAAATAAAATAGTTCAGATCAAATTTTAAAATTTAAAATTGAATTTAAATTGTAAGTAAAATTTTTTTTCTTGTAAAATTTAAGATGCACTAAAACTAAATAATATTCACTAAAATGAGTAATGATAAAATTTTAAAAAAAAATTGAAAGAAAGACAGAAAGTTTTTTTTAAGTCTCTAAACGTGTAGAAGTGAAAAATAAGAAGAAAAAAATTAACATTAATAATTGATAAAAAAATTTAAAATTTTGAATAAAGGACCTACAAATTTTTTGAATGGCAAATTTACGCTTCTACCAAGCATGCCGCCCGCGTCACTCTACCCATCTCCGTTCCTGACAGTCACCGCGGTGCGTGTCGCGCCGCGCCCCTAAAAACCAAAACAAACCGCACGGGGCGGGGGCATCGGCCTTCCTCACCGCTGCCAGCCAAAGGCGATCCCCACGGCCGGGGACCCGTCCCGATTCATCCTGCATCTGCATGCTCGCCGCCAGTTGAGCCCCTCGAGACCCTCGCCGGACCGCGCGGCCGCCATGGACGAGTACCGCCCGCGTCGGTCGTCACCGGCGGGCGAGCGGTTCATCGGGATGTTCTCGTCGCCATCGCCCTCTTCATCCCCGACCGAGACCTCGTTCGTCGCCGGGGACGAGCTCCAGGAGGATGACTTTCTCTTCTCGTCGCCCGACGCGGCGGCGACCGAGGGGCCGAGCCGTCGGGCGCCGCAGGACCACCTCGGCCTCCTCGCCGCGCTGGCGCTGCATGAGGGGGACAGGAGACTCCTGGTCCGCGGCGGCGGAGGAGGGGCAGTGGCCGCCGCGGCCGCGTCCAGTGCGGGCGATCTGCTCCGGCGCAAGGCCACCATCGCCGCTGCAGCCGCCGCCTCGGCCTCCACGGCGTCAGGGGGCGGGGGCGCGAACTCCGCCGCGCGAGCGATCCCGGTCACAGCGAGGCCGAAGGGCGACGGGCCTGCCCCGCCGTATCTCCAATCGGCGCCCGTGAAGGTGCCCGTCCGGCCGCCCAGGAAGCCGACAACCGGGCGGTGGGAAGAATTCGATGACGACGACTTCCTGCGCGGCGACGCCGCCATACTGCCGCCGCACGAGATGGTCGCCCGCGCGTCCGCCGGTGTGTTCGGACCCGCCGCACCGTTCTCGATGCTCGAGGGCGCCGGGCGCACGCTCAAGGGCCGGGACCTGCGGCGTGTGCGCGACGCCGTGCTGCGACAAACCGGATTCCTCGACTGAATTCCGGCAAGGTGATGTTCCTCTGGTGGTTTGGTCTGCTCCACATCATGGATTACATTAGGATATGATTTGGGTTAGTGAGTTCGTTCTGTAGATCGAGTAGATCGAGAGGTAAAGCGGCAGGAAGTTGAGTGTTTAATGCAATAGCTTCCTGGCAACAAGTTGAGTAATACTATGAATTGCGACAGTAATAAGAACTGGTATCTTGTGCTTGGACTCGGAGTTCTCTGTGATTCAGGAGGGAAGAGAAATTTTTGTGAAGATTGTTTGTTGGGATGATCATCGACCCTAATTCTTATTTGCTTCTGGTGAAACTTTTTTGCTAATTTCGTTTCTTATATTCGTGTCACCAAATTGCCTTTGTTGAAGGAAATGTGCGTTAGTCGTTTTTTGTATTTTCATCCCTGATATGCACTCTTGATTGAATCTTCCTTCTCAGAGAACTGAGGATTATGACCTTAATAATTACATCCTAAATGTGATAGTGCTTTCAATTGTTTATCTGAATTTATGTTGGAGTAGTAGTTTGTGTCACGGCATCTGAATTATAAAATACATAGAAGTCACTGCCTAATAATTGCTCATGGTTTATGTATCGGTTGATCGGAAGGGTTGGCAGTAGTTCAACTCAGTGCAACTGTAGGATCAGAGCTTATTCTTTATATTTGCGTTAGTACGTCGCTATGCGTCCATTTGAAACAATTTTTTTTCCGGAAAGATGGTGAGTTTTTATGTTCACTATGAACTGTTCTTTCATGATCACTTTGATTATTCTGAGCACTCCAATTGTAATGGAACAATTAGGCTAAGTACCGGCAACTTATCTGAATCATTCATCATTGTTAAAGTTCTGTCAGCGCGTACTTGTGCCGTGCTATAGCACACTATGCTGAAAGATGCTAGGCGTACTACTTGTACTACTAGTAGAACGCATAATCTTTCTTCAGTGCTTGATGTTCGTAATCTTTCTTCGGTGCTTCGTGACTTTCTGCTTGCACCTTAGCCTCCACCCCTATCTTCTACCGTGTTTGCCTTTAGGTCTGTGGCTGTTGTAGATCCTCTGCGCCTCTACAGACTTATACAAGCTGGAAACAAAGGGATCTGATTCCCTGAACAATTGTGACTTTGATACATGCTATTACAATTTTGCAAACTTTGAAATATGCTAGATGTGTCAATGATAGATGAAGCTCTGCAAGTGAATAATAGGTCCGAATGGTATATTTTAAATTTCACAAAATTATAATAGCATGTATCAAATTAATCTTTTTTTTAATCTGAGTTTTGAAGTTCCAAGCATTATTGTTTGCAATCTTTTATAGTTTCAAAGATTTGAATGTAGCTGGTTTCAGATGCGAATTGAGCACAATGAAGGCACCACGGACAGTTCAAGACTTCACGTGATGTTTATCATGAATCAGGTCCTTTTATTTCTGTTGGGCAATCCTTATTTTTGTTGTTGGTGTTCAGAAATAGAGGATATCGGTGCCAGAGTCAAAGAGCATGTTTGATTTGACCCACTAATTATTTGCCAACTAAAAATTAGTCAATTTTCTCTAAACGAGTGGACTAATAAGAGATTAATTTTTAATTCGTCCACGGACTAATTGTTTTTCAATTAGTCGATTCGGAGAGACTAAAAAGACTAATTACGACTAATAATTCGTGGATATAATAAAAAACCTAAATACCCTTAATTTTTATATTAAAAACAAACTCGGAACACAACCAAACTATTGGATCCAAACATAAACATACATACACATATACAAAATTTAAATACACATATATAAGCATATACGTATACAAAATTTCTAATACACATATATAAGCTTATCAACTTTTCGATACAAGACGGGAGACTAATTGTGAAAAGGCTAACATATGTATACGTATACAAAATTTAAATACATGGTGGGGAATACAACTAGCTATCTAGTAACAATTATTCATAAATCTAAACATAAACAGACTAATAATTAGTCAGAGGAAAAACAGATATTTTATTGAAAGATGAACTAACAATTAGTCTTTTCTTCAAACAGGCAACGAACTAATAATTAGTCGACTGATTTTTAATCAATTAATTATTAGTTTGAACTAACAATTAGTCATCGGATCCAAACAGCCCCCTAAGTCTTTATCAGACACAGTTTTCTCCTGAGATAATTTGGTTAGGTCTGGACTGTGAGTCACTTGGTCCACTTTTAGTGCCGCTTTGCGGAAAGTGGTTTTTGTTGCCCATTTTGTTAGCTAGATTTTGCTCTATTCCTCCTTTGTTCTCTTTCCCTTATCCCAAGTGCGGTTGGAAGTGACCCCAACATTTTTTTTTCTGGAGACAAATAAAAAACTAGTGGGTTAATTTTTCTCTTCTTCTCCAACAGCTCCCGGAAAAGTTGATCTAAAAATACTTTAATTTGGCCATATCTTTATTTAGGGCCACAGTATCATTTGTTCTCTTGTGAGAAGAATTTGGGGCACAATAACTTTTCCTGGCTTTAGCAGTAAATGAGGTGAGTTTAGAGAATAAAACATTAGGGGTGATTTAAGGGCACTGTTGGACACGGTTATTCTGAGTAAACTCTAAAATTTTAATTTAAAGGTTTTTTTTTTTATCTTTGAAAGATGCTCTAAGTTGGTTGCTTGTTGAACCCTCTCTTGCCAAGGATAGCACATTGAGCCGTACTTGATTGATGGAACTGAATGTGCCATGCTTTGCTGCATGGCATTTCTGTCTGTGTCTTTCTCTGGGTGTGTGCTCTTCCTGTTTCCTCCATTAGCCGAGCTGACTGCGTTTTATACACATTTGATTTTGAACATAGTACTTGATTGTACCAGACCAAGCAGCTTTACACAAAACCAATTCGCAAGTATTTATTTTTAACTACAGTTCAGTGACCTTCTGGATAATTCTGACTGCCTGTAATGCAATTATCCAACTCTAGAAAACGGGCCTTCCTAGTGGACCAGTCGAGATTGTCCTGAATAGCCAGGTGAGTCTTCCGATGAGGCCCAACATGAGAGTTGACTTGTTCCGTGCCATCAAACACTAGCTCGGGCCAGCCAGTTTGCATCCCCAGACGATTTTGCAGAGTCCGCGTGAAGTTTTGTTATCTGCGAGAAGACATTGACATGATCTCTTCGTCAACATGCTTTCACTAGGGGGTAGAATGGGTATGCGTTTCTTTATATTGATGAGCATCGTACATGCAGTATATGAATGTCTTCATGATCATGCTTTCATTAAAATAAAAAAACACAAGTGGTAGTATTTCTTAATGTCACCATAACATGGCTCGTAATCCCTATGAACCGAAGACCGACCTTAGACCATCCACGGTGTATCGAAGCTTCAAAGGTCAAATCACAATCGATGCTTTATTATTTTGCTCCTTCACAATGTTGGCACCGACGCTTAGAAAGTTGTGGAGCCCATCAAAATGCAAAAAATCGTGAGAGTTTGATCTTCAAGCACCGGGTAATTCAACTTTCACCGGTGCAAGTTTTTAGCTTCAGGCACAAGTTGGTGCAGTGTGGACACCCGGTGTTTGAGAGAAAGATTCCCTCAAGCACCGGTCCATTGTGGGTGCTCATTGTGATTCACGTCATGGTGCGGGGATCCCAAAACAATCGCTCAGTTAAGTAAAAGAATAAAGACAAAGTCCAATGCGTCATTTTTATAACAGTATCCACAACGTTGCCCTTCAAGCGAACCATAGTTTGGTCCAGCGAACCATGCTCCATTGAAGCAGCCGAACCATGGAGAGCCAGACAAATAATCGATGTTTCGATTTAGTTCGACTCTCTAGTCGCATCATGGGAATCAAAGATGATTCTTACAAATGGAACCGGACAGTTCTCTCCCATCGTATGAAGATGAATGGATAGAAGAAAGGGGATTTGGTATCGAACCTTGACTAGTCGAACCGAATCCAGCTCCCACGGATTGCACAACTGCTATGGATTCTCTAAAGCCTAGTCCAAGGCATCTTTTTGCATATGTTCAGGACCATCAACATATTTTCAGTCTGACTCAGCATATTTTATTGGCATTTCAACCCCTTGCCACGGATCGCCACGTCAGGCCAGATCTAAACTCAGAAGGGTACTGAACTTCTGCCATTGATCTGCGATTCACTTGCACCTAGTGGATTGTGCAAAGATAGTTTATACTGGGAGTCCAACCAACGTGATTTCCTACGTCCGGGAATGACGCATGAGCTCTTTGAGTTGAAGAGTCGTTATATGCCTCTAAACACACTTCTTTAATCTCTTGCAACTCGCAAAGCCGGCCAAAGCCAGATCGCCATGGAGCTCTCGCTGACCTCCTCATCCCCTCTTCTCCACCTCGTCCTGCTCCTCCCGCTGCTCCTAGTGCTCTGCTTGCTCTACCTGCGCCAGGACCCCAAGAAGCAGCCTCCCGCTAATGGCCTCAAGGTCTACCCGCTCCTCGGCATTGTCCCGCACATCGTCAGGAACCAGCACCGCTTCCTCGAGTGGTCCTCTGAAGTCATCAAGCGCAGCCCCACGCACACCATGTCGTACAAGGCTCTCGGTCTCACCGGCGGCGCCATCACCGCCAACCCTGCGAACGTCGAGCACATACTCAAGACCAACTTCGAGAACTACCCCAAGGGCAAGCTCACGCTGTTCATCGTCGAGGACCTCCTGGGCCACGGCATCTTCAACTCCGACGGCGACCAGTGGCTGCGGCAGCGCAAGGCCGCCAGCTACGAGTTCAGCTCGCGCTCGCTCAGGAGCTTCGTCATCGACACCGTCCGGTTCGAGGTCGTCGAGCGCCTCCTGCCGCTGCTCAGCCGCGCGGCGCGCGAAGATGGCCGCACGCTGGACGTGCAGGACGTGCTCGAGCGCTTCACCTTCGACAGTATCTGCCGCGTGGCCTTCGGCGAGGACCCGGCGTGCCTCACCGAGGAGCGCATGGCCGCGCCCGGGAGCGCCGAGTTCATGAACGCCTTCAACGTCGCGCAGAACGCGATCATGGCCCGGTTCATGTCGCCGGCCAAATCGCTGTGGCGCGTCAAGCGGATGCTCAACATGGAGCCCGAGAGGCGGCTGCGCGAGGCGCTCGGCACCGTCCACAGCTACGCGGACAGGATCGTCCGGGAGCGCAGGGAGAGAGGCGAGGCCGGGGCGGCGTGCAGGGACGACTTCCTGTCGCGCTTCGTCGCGAGCGGCGAGTACAGCGACGAGAGCCTACGCGACGTGGTCACCAACTTCCTCCTCGCCGGGCGCGACACGACATCCTCGGCGCTGATCTGGTTCTTCTGGCTGGTCTCCACCCGGCCGGACGTGGAAGCGAAGATCGTGCGCGAGATCCGTGCGGTGCGGGCCTCCAGCCCTGAGACCGACGGCGCGACGTCGAGGACGACGTTCAGCTTCGACCAGCTGCGCGACATGCACTACCTCCACGCCGCCGTCACGGAGTCCATGCGGCTGTACCCGCCGGTGCCCCTCGACACGCACTGCAGCCAGCAGGACGACGTCCTCCCGGACGGCACGTTCGTCGCAAAAGGGTGGCTGGCGACCTACTCCGCGTACGCGATGGGGCGGGTGGAGGAAATCTGGGGCGCGGACTGCGAGGAGTTCAGGCCGGAGCGGTGGCTGGGCGACGACGGTGCGTTCCGGCCAGAGAGCCCGTTCAAGTACCCGGTCTTCCACGCGGGTCCGAGGATGTGCCTCGGCAAGGAGATGGCGTACATCCAGATGAAGTCCATCGCCGCGTGCGTATTCGAGAGGTTCAGCTTCCGGTTCGTCGGCGGCGAGGGGCGGCCGGGAATCGTGCTTTCGTTGACATTGCGGATGAAAGGCGGCTTGCCGATGCAAGTGAAGGAGAGAAGCTGAGCAGTTTGGAGCTTACCTACTCATCAAACCTTAACGCGTCGTATTTTTACTGTTTTCTACGTAGTACGAAGTAGCTCTTTTTGCTCGCTTTTTTTAAGCCTCTACTACTATTAAATATAGCTATAGTATTTATTTTTGTACGCACTCACACATCTTACGTACAAATATAGACCTAATAAAAACCACGTTTTTAAAAATCATTGAAATCTTCAAAAAATCCAATGTGCCACAAAAACGTCACCTTTTCTTCGTGGCTTCACGCGCGTATAAGATGCCTCCACAGAAATAATTGGGTGAGCACGGGCGCCGAGCGACGCTCGAGGAGCTCCTAGCCACTCCGACCGTCGGTTGGTTCTCCTGTTTTCTCGCTTGGTTCCAGTAGTCCTGTCGGCATTGTTGGATTGATTTTACACGACAGAATTGGCGATTTTTTCCTTCCTTTTTTGTTCGAGGCAAGGCTATTCCATAATTTTAATGAGTAAATTTCACAACACTACATATTTTTTATAGAACTATCACAAAATTAAAAGGTTCAAAGAGTTATATCATAAAACTATAGATTTAAAAAAAATATATCATAAAATTACAAATTTTGTAAGTAGTCTATCACACAACTACAACTTTAAAGAGTCAATTTATCAAAAAAAAAACTACATATTTAGGCTTTTTTAAAATTGCAGCTTTATAATACTTATAAACATTAAATCTGTATTTTTTATATAAATTTTTAAATCTATAGTTTTTTATACAAGAATGTATAAAATTTATAGTTTTGTGATACATTTTTTTTAAATATGTAGTTTTATAATAGTTTTATATGTAGTTTTGTAAAATTTACTCAAAATTATTCTTTAAAAAAATGAAATGCGTTGAGAATTATCGTTTGAATCAAGAGGATACTAGAGTCCCACTATGAATCCAGAGGATACTAGAGTCCCACTATCCGAAGGTCTTCAGGATTCTAGATTTTACGCTATAGCACTCAGAGATTTTTTTATACTTTCCTTTAAAAACCTTTATCTATTTAAATAGTTCTATGTGTCATTCACACAAGTGTATCAAATTGTCAAAGCTTTACAAAATGAGTTTTAAATTGTAAAAAAGATCTAGCACAGGCGAGCAAAGTGTTTATGTGTGTTGAGCACGGTAAGAGATAGAAAAAAAGAGTATTTTTATCTAAAAATAAAATTTAATAAAAAGGTACATTCTAAAGAGTTAATATATTATTGACTCTAAATGAAAATCAATCAGAATAAGAGAAAAAAACTGAAAGACTTATTTTATTCTCTCTATTTAGGGTCCGTTTGGGAGACTGAATCTATTCAGTTTCTGGCTGGAATCCATTGGAACGGTGCCAAAGAGCAATACGGTGAAACGTTTCATCGCTGAATCACTAAGAAATGATTCGATTTTTGTACTACCACATTGAAACGGCCAAAACCCTGTTTCACACCGATTCCATTCTCCCATTACCCCTTTTGCTCCCCTCCGAACCGTTTTAATATTTGGATATTAAAAAAAAGTTCTCTCAAATTTTTAAAGTTTTTCAAAGTTATTCCGTGACTTTCGTCTCGTCGAGCTCTTCATGTGCTCTCCCAATTATTTTTAAAGTTTTCTAGTTTCTAAAGTTTTTTATGGTTAATTTTTAAGAATTCAAAAAAGTTCTCCAGTTTTTCAAATTTTGCCAAAGTTGTTTGTTTGTCTCGTCGAGCTCTTCGTGAAGGTACCCTTCAAATTATTTTTAAAGTTTCTATTAGTTTTCAAAGTTTTACAAAGTTATTTCGTTTATTTTCAAAATTTTCTAAAGTTGTTTTGATATTTTAATATCAATAAAAAAGAGTATATTGATCATTTCAATCATTTTCTTTTACTGAATTTAAATCACTAAAATTTGTCAAATAATTTTTAAAGTGATTTTGATTTTGACTTAAAATATTTTTGAACTGAAACATTTCTGATTGTGTGAAGAATCGAAACCGTACCTAACGCACCTTAAGTACAAATATATGATGGAGTATGCACCCACTCACACACTCAATACACACTTACTTTATTTACTTAACAAACTTATAATTACACACAGCATCAAGAGCGCGTCTTTTTAAATCACCGGAACTCTCTCAGTCTGATATACGATGCGGATATCGTTCCTTTGTACGAAGAGGCACCTGTAATCGAAAAATCTCACGGAAAGAGGACTGAAAGGCCTAGCTCATTTCGGCCCGCAAATGAGGCCCAATCCAAAACCCCCTTGGCAAGTTCGCTTCGGCGGGGCCTTGCCGACTTGCCGTTTCCTCCGCCGCCGCAGGGCAAAAGCAAACTTCACTGCTCCCGGGACATGGCTGTTCCTCCTCACTGATTCCCTCGACTCCTCCCCCACCTCCACAGGCCGCAGCTCTGCCGCCTCCACGCAACGCCGGAAACCGGCCGCCCAGTTCCGCGTCGTGCGCGGCGCGCTGATGCAATCAATACAGCGGCCGGAGCTGGAGCGGCGGGGTGGGGCCACGCCGGAGATCTTTGCCGCGGGCGGAGACTCGGCGGTGGTGCGCCGCGCACTCGTTATCGGCAACGGCTGCGCCGGCGCTGAGAACCAGTGCCTTGGCCTCCTCCGCGCCCTCGGCCTCGCTGACCGCCTCACTCTCTACGTAAGCCACGGCATGTCTCCTCATTCGATATCAGCAATGGTGATACTGTGGTACAGGGGTTGCTTTTGTTGCTCCTGCGTTATTGATGGT
>BCLF01000006.1:1804040-1814500 GCA_001602275.1 Zoysia japonica | reverse complement strand
GGATGTTTCTTCCCGCCGTATGCTATCTTTATACTATTGTATTTAAATGAGTTCCCATCGTCTTAGTTTTGAAACTTTTCAATTTAAATTTCTAAACATCACCATATTTTTCATCCTAGATGTCAGATAGCTGGAGCTATCCTCCCCTGAACGATGCTATTGGCGTGGCTGCACGGGTTTGTGAGGCGCTTGCACAGCGTGGATGGATTGTGGGCTAACAGGAAATGAAGAATAGAATGAAGATATCATTTTGTCCGGTTCTATTTTTTAAATTCAGATATTTAACGGCCCTTTTCAAATTTAAGTCAAAATTTTATTCAAATTCGGTCTGGCCTTTTTATGCCCTGGCCTTTGACTATGCTAAGTCAAAATTCTCAGCCCTTTACCACCCCTAGCCATACCTCCAAGAGCACAGAGTGCTGTCACATCCATCGATTACTGTATTCTTGTTCTGTAAGGATGCCGGCTGATTTTGAAGCAGTGTTCAATAGTACTTATCAGCGCGGTCATGGCCTAATCACACACTTGTCATGTGGGCAGTGACTGTGACTGGGCCGACTTTATCCTCAGCCGCGATTGCTCCTTTGTGCAACGAATGTGTAAATAGCTCTCTTTCGTAAGGAATTGTGGACGCCACGTTAGGATAGCATATGACAAGCTTGGTTGTTGCTCCTGTCTACGTGGCAATACTAATATCTTGGAATCACTTGCTTGTCTGCCCTTTTTGGGTGCTGTATGCGCCTGCCTATTTGTTATATTGCTGCTGGTTGCTGGACATTTTTTTTCCGATCCAATCATCTAGGGTCTGATTGGTCTGTTGTTGTGAAATGCTAACAAGGCTAGTCTCTGTTCAATTCATATCACTGTTTCAATCTAAACAGGTGTCAAGTTCTGTTCTGTGTAGCCTCTGCTTTGTTTCCTGCAGGCGAAACTGGCAGTCTCTTGGACCATGAGCAGTAGCTAAATTGTCGGCG
Source organism: Zoysia japonica (assembly GCA_001602275.1). Lineage (NCBI taxonomy): Eukaryota > Viridiplantae > Streptophyta > Magnoliopsida > Poales > Poaceae > Zoysia > Zoysia japonica. The sequence continues at coordinate 1,813,526 of BCLF01000006.1, read as the reverse complement.
ATGCAGCTTTATGAGCACTGTGTCCGTATGTAACGGTGCGTCATTCTTTTCTGTTTGTGAATGTATGCGTGCAATAACAAGTGAAGGATCGCATGGCATTTGCTGGGTCATTCCTTTCTGTTTGAATACAAGTGCAGAGCAGAGACTGGGACTGGGTGCACGGCCCGCGGATTCCCTTGGTTACTTTGGTACCGTGCCCCAGCTTTCGAAGTAACGTTTCTGCCCTGGAAAATTTTCGGAATGAACCAACGCCGAGCCCTGAAGGCCAGGGATTACGGGATTTGGGCTTGTTATACGGTTCGCATGGCATTTGATATTCACTGATACTCTTACTCATTGATATCGTCGTTGATTTTTAACATTAATTTTAACTTTTTATTTTATTTAAAAAATTAGTTTAAATGCGTAAAATTTTAAGTTGAGATCTAAATAATTTTAATAATAAATTAAATTATAATAAAATATTTATATTATATTTATGAATTTTTTTAATAAAACAAATAATTAAAGTTGACGTTGGAAGGTAATGATGACTATATTTTGATGTTAATTTTTGTTGTGCTAGGGGGACCTGTCAGTGCGCGGACATCTGTTTTTGGCTAAAATTCACAAGCCACGACGATTTGGCATAACTCATGTGTTTAGCATGATAAACACTAGGATATTTAACTAAGAGCACAGTACTCTATGATCACTGGCGGAGCTAGGTGTCAGCAGGGTGGGCCATGGCTCCCCTTGGCCCATGACAATTGGAGAGCCGAACATCTTTGGGCGCCGTTTGGGAACGTGAGATTTTTTTAAAAAAAATTTGAGCTCATTTTTATGAAATTTTTACGTTTCAAACAAAGCATCAGTAGGGATGAAAAGCACCTAATATGCAGAGAAAGAAGTATATTTTTTGTTGTTAAGGTCTATCAAACTCTGGTAAAGGTATATTAGGACGTGTTTGGCATACCTCTAGAGTTTGACTTTACCTAGAGCTTAAAAAAATGTAGCCAAACAACTCAACTTCGAAAAATTGTGGAGTAGCCCAACTCTGTAGAGTTCGTGGAGTCATATTACAATTTTCTTTGAATCACTTTTTTTTAACTCTAAAAATACCTAAAATAAAAAAGACGTAAAATTATGAAATAATTACCCATGGTTACACAATCCCATCAAAAATTTCTTTTATCTTCTCCTCCATCTTCAGGGTGCCTTTGGTTGACAAGCTTTTGGCTTTTAGCTTTTGCAAAAGCCAAAAGTCCAACCAAAGAGGTGAGCTTTTGTAAAAGCTCTTCTCAAAAAGCAGCTTTCTTTTAATTCAAAAGCACAAGCAGATCTGGACTTGCTTTAGCCGGCTGTGGGTGTCAGTTAATATATAAATATAATTATAATAAACAATCATAATTATATAATTATAATTACACTACATGATTATAATTATATTATCATTATATATAATTGTAATTATATTAGTATATAATTATAATTATGTAATATAATTATATATAATTATAATTATATTATATGATTGTAAAAAAATATATTTATATTATATAATTATAATTATGTAATGTAATTATAATTGTATAATTATATAATTATAATTAGGTACTATAAGTATAGTTATATTATAATTATATATAATTATAATTATATTACATAATTATAATTATGCAATATAATTATAATTATATTACATAATTATAATTATGCAATATAATTATAATTACATTACATAATTTTATTTATATATAATTATAATATAACTATAATTATATTATATCATTATAATTATGTAATGTAATTGTTATTATATAATTATAGTTATCTTATATAATTATAATTGTATAATTTAATTATAATTATAATTATGTAATTTAATTACAATTGTGTAATGTAATAAATAAATAATATAATGTTTTCTGATCAATTTCTATATAAATTGTCTTGCAGTTTCACAATCCCACAGCTGTTTTATGCCAAACAACTTTTAACTTTCTCGCAACTCATATTACTGTTTTTCTATATTTCTACGGCTCATATTTTACGACTGCTTTTTGAAACCCCTGCCAGCTCAACCCAAAGCACCCTCAATCTCTTCTCCTCCCACACACGCATCCAGACGCCGCGAAGCTCCTGCGCCCCAAAGCTCCTCGCGCTCCCGGCCCTCGACGCGCTCGCGCATTCGCGCCCCCGGCCGTCGACGCGCCCAGCAGTGGCGCCCCTGGCCCTCGCGCCCCCGACGCCCTCACGCTCCTGGTCGTCGACGCGCCCGGCAGCTGCGCTCTTCACCTTCCTCTACGCCGACATCCTCGACACCACCGGGGGGCTTTACTCCATGGCGCGCAGTTCGCCGGGTTCGTGGACGACGCGACGGGGGAGTTCGAGGGCCGGTACTTCTTGGCGGTGCTGTTCATCACGCCACTTCTGGCTTCCATCCCGTCGTGGGTGGTGGGGCCGCTGCTTGTGCTCGTCGGCGTGATGATGATGCGCGCGGTGGCAGAGGTGGACTGGACGGACATGCGGCAGGCGGTGCCGGCGTTCCTGACGCTCGCGCTCATGCTGCTCACCTACTCCATCGCGTATGGTCTCAATGGTGGCATCGCGGCGGACATGCTGCTGCACTCGTGGGACTGGGCATGCGAGGTCGGCGCCAGGCTATATCGTATTTTATAATGCCACAGAAAAGTAACATTCTAGAATAATTATTACATATTTTATAAGACTATGCTATTATGAAATGGAATAAATTAATTATTATATTTGTAATAAATTAATCAACTAATTAAGAGCAATAATGGGCAATCAACCCGATCAACTCAGTTTTTTTAGTTATATTGAATTACAGACAACTCTAACTCTACAGGTTGCTCTATCAGAGAATTTTAGAGCAGGAGCAGAGCTGCTCTGATGGAGCGGAGCCATATTAAACACGCCTTTAATTTAACACGGCTGAGTTTACTTACTAATTTTACTGTATCTACCTAATTGCCCTCGTAGCTACCTAATTGGCCTCGCTGCAATTTTTCTTTTAGTTCCACCGCTGTATGAGATAATTATAGCACGAAAGATGTAACATTTTTTTTCAACATAATGGCTCATATATTATCTTGATCAATGATTGTTGTAGTCATCTCATTAACACTTCCTCGGCTATATCAATTTATTCTCGTGTCTTTCTCATTTGAGATAAGGATGTTTGTTGCTTTTTTTATTATATTAATTCTATCAAAAATATTTTACTTAAATTGTAGTTATCTTGTGTCTAAAAACGCTGAGCGGCTCAGATGATAATGATAAGACTCGATCCGAATCGATTCGGATCAGCCCAAGGCCTAGTGTAGAAATAAGTTGCGCGGCCAGAGACTTGGCGGCGTGCGACGTGACACACAGAAGCCAACCAGTGAGCGGCGGCGCGTGGTGCACAAGCCACGGCAGTGGCTTAGAAGTGCGGGCGGCAGACGACATGGCGCATAGGGTTTGCTTATAATTAATCATTTTATATAGAAGAGGACGATCAATAATGAGTTGAATTGATGAGTTAAAATAATTTTAGGCTATTTTTTAAAATTCGATATAATATTTGCAGTTGAAAAAGAAAAACAACCACTGCATTTAAAATTATTTGGGTTAGTTTGACGGCTGGGATATTACCCCCGAACCTGCACCCACCGGGGGGCAAAACCGATCCGGACGCGAATTGCCATCCCTGTTCCCTACCTTACCCCGGCGCGCCGCAGCTCTCTCCAGCCCCGACCGTCCCCGTCCTCCCCGTCGCTCGCCGCACCGGGCTCCATCGTCGTTAGTAAGAAACAAGCGCACCCCTAGCCCCTGCGGGCCGCCTCCCCGCCGCCCCGTCCCTTACCGCGCCGCCACCCACCCCCGCCCGCTGCCACTCCGCCCCGCTCACCGCCATGAGCCGCTCTGCCCCGTGCGCCGACTCGAGGAAAAGCAGTGCGCTTAGGTAGGGTGGCCGCCCTACCTCGCCCTATTGGTAGATCCACCTCTGATGACGAGGATCTTCGTGCAGCGTGGGGCGGCCGGCTCCTCGTCCAGCTCCGGTCGCTCCGGTCCGCAGCAAGTGCAGCAGCAGCAGCAGTCAGCAGCAGCTGCCCGGGAGGATGAACCGCCGTTGCAGGCCGAGCCAGAGCCACCGGAGCTATTGGCCTCAGATAATGCTACTGCGCATGTACATGAGGGCATCGAGACTATTGGTAGCAGCAGTAAGCCTTTGAGGCCAGATGACCCCATATCTGAAAGCTCAAGCTCCGCGGAGGAAAGGGCTGGAAGAGAAAAGCCTCCCAAGCATGAATCTAATGTGATTGATCCCGCTTTCTTGGTGGAGGAACTTACAGGGCTCCATTTCTCTGATCAATTTGAACATGGAAGTTCATCGCCGTCAGGCACTGGGTCGTCGCAGATGGTAGGAGCAGCATCACATCCACCACCTCCGCCAGCCCCTCCGCCAAAACCATCATCTGGGAATAATGGGCTGCGGAGGATGGGGTCTGGAAGCTCTAATACTAATAGTATGCGGATTGGATCTTCAAGAAGGCCAGTAGCCTGGCCACCAGTGACAGCCTGGACATCCCCTTCTGGTTCTAGGCCTTCTTCACCTAGGTCACTCATGGATGGTGAAGGTTATAATAGTGCAGATGAGCAGGGCCCCTGCTACGCCTTGAGTTATGATGATTCGGTATGATTCTTGTCTGCTTTAGGAGCGTTATTTCCTCCTATGATTACACCAGCATTTTTTGTATCATCATGTGAAGATAATGCTGTTTACTATCCTTATATAGTAAAATGGCATTTTCTTTAGAATTTTAGGTCATTATTTTTATGGTGTATGATTACTTGATGAATCTGCTTATCATGAACTTTCTTCCGCAGTTTGTACTAACAGAAGCATCCTTCATGGACTATCATGGATGTCTAATACTCTAGTCTTATCATGGCTACTTATTATTTTAAGATCAAGGCTGCCTACTTGTAGTAACAACTTTGATGTTTTGCTTAAGTTATCAGTAAATTTTTTCCTTCATGTGCATGATTAAGTAGAAGAATGTATATTTGCAACTGCTTATCTATCCATTTTCTTCCTCAGGAAAGGGAGCGTATGTTTGAGCATGACTTGAGGCGTGTGAAAGGGTTAGAAATCAGAAAGATGGCACAGGATGGTAACTGTCTATTCAGAGCAGTTGCTGACCAAGTTTATGGAGATGCAGAAGCTTACGATATGGCAAGGCAGATGTGTGTTGATTACATGGTACATTCTATCAATAAAACCTTATGTAATAATCTTGGTACTGAAATTAAAATAATAATTTATATCCAACTATATCTATTTAGAAACTCAATTCCGAAGTCCAACTTTGTTATTTTAATTTTATCAATACTCGACATATTTACATAGCCTCTTCCTCTATATTAGCTTCTTATGGGCATTGACTTCTTAGCCTTGTTTGCATTTTACATAGTTTTGGGTGCAATTGACATCAGCCAAGATATTGTGTTCATCTCAATTTGCTATCAGACAGTGTTATGGAAATGGTTGTTACCTTGTTCCGTTCCAGCTAATAGTTGTTATTGCTTGCCTGGTTACTAATTACAAGCGCTGAAATAAGCACGATACTTGCTGTTGTAACATTTAGAAACTTGGCCCAGAACTGATAAACAAATGGTTATACCTGTTACAAAGTTGATAACGGCTTCTTTTTCCATATACTTGTGAAGATATTACTCCCTCCGTCCCAAATTACTTTCATCCTAGCCTCCTCAAGTTTTCCCAATTTACTTGTCATCCTCGCTGCCCAATGAACCTTTCTCTGTTCCTAAATCATCTCTATCTCTATCTCTTTCCTCCACGTTTTCAGCACATTCCACCTTTTCACCTCTCCTTAATTCTTGTGCCTTAACCCAGAATGACAACTAAATCGGGACGGAGGGAGTATCAATTGTGATATCATGTGTAATGACAATAGAGAATCTTGCAAGTTTTCTGTGATCTTATTTTGTCTGAGGTGACAAATCCAACTTGAGGCATCACCTATCCATGAATTGGAAAGTTACTGGTGACTAAAAGTGTTCCAACGCCTAGGAGAAAGCCCCCCCGATTTTTTGTTCTTTCTCTTCTTTGACTATTTGCAATTGTTGTTTTGTTAGTTGATTAGGATTTTCCCTAACTTTGTTTTACTATGCCTTGTAAAAAGGAACAGTTTACTGTAGCCGCACCTAATTATTGAGCAGTTTAGGCTATATAAACAATACTAGGTGTGCGATTGAATGAATGTCGCTCTCCAACTTTACAATATCGACATTAGTTCCTTAGCCAGTTTTATTGGCTTTATTTGATAGGGAATTAAAGGCAGTTGAAAGGACATGCGAATTACTGCTCTCTGAATTTACAGAATGAATTATCCAAACACTATTAGCTGAACAGTTGAGACTCTTAACTGTGATGTTCTATTTCTTTTTCAGGAAAGGGAGCGGGATCATTTCTCTCAATTCATAACTGAAGGTTTTACGTCATACTGTAAGAGAAAAAGGAGAGACAAGGTATTTATTATCAAATCATTAATTTCCTACTCTTATCTGTTCACTTGCCTTTCCCAGCTATCTAAATTCAATTTGGGTGACCTAAAAGGCTAAAATATTGTTTTTGTGGTGCTTTTGTGCTTATATTAGTTTATGATTTGTAAAGTCCATGTTCTGTCAATGACTGTCATACATACTCTGTATTTGATTAATTGTTCTGTGCTTTCTTGTGCCCTTGCCAAACATTTTCCATTCATTTGAATCCGAGTCTATATGCTTCGCACAGCATATGGAATTTTTTTTTATCTCAAGCTGTGAATATGGTATGCGGCAGCCACTAAATACAAACTAAAGGGATAGAAAAGAAATTGTTCAAGTACCTTGGTATTGCTGCAGCTTTAATTTTGAAGCCTATTCTGATTTGTTTACTGACTGTTCAAGGTATATGGCAACAATGTTGAGATCCAGGCATTTGCTGAGATGTATAATCGCCCCATTCACATATATTCCTACAGTACAGGTAATCTGTCCTCAAGTGTTAGTCGTTGTTTGTCTCTTATGCCAACAGATAATTTAACACGTATGTTGTTACTGCAGAGCCCATTAACATTTTTCAAGGAAGCTATGATACAGATGTTCCTCCAATCAGGTTAAGTTACCATCATGGTAATCATTATAATTCTTTGGCTGATCCTCGTCGACAGACAGTTGGTGCAGGCCTTGGATTTAGTTCCCTTAGAGGGGTAAGTTTCTGCTTCTCTAAATGTTTATTTGTCCTGCAGTTTGACAATGATTTTCAGTACACATTTAGCTATTTGGACAGCAGATTCTCCCTCTTGTTTTTAATTGATGTATTATATTGGTTTACTTAAGCTTGTAGCCTAGTTAAAATATCTTTTCATTTTTTTGTGCAGACAAATAATGTTGACAGGGACCAGGTGAAGGCTGCCATTAAAGCTCAGCAAGATCAGCAAATTGAGAATGTAAGTACTGTTTGCTATTTTTCTATTTGAGTTATTGGCCCTATTTGGCACAGCTGGAACTTGTTAACAAAGCAGCTTATTTAACAGCTGGTGAAAAGCTGCTAAAACTAACCGCTTTTAGTTCACTCTATGAAGCTGCTGAACTAATAAACTTTGAGATAAGTTTGCTGTTTGGCTCAGCTTCTGTCTATTTCTGTGAATAAGCTGTAAATAATCTGTGCCAAATAGGGCCATTGCCATCCAACTTTCTGTGCAAATCAATCTGTCCTTTCTTAAAAGGGTATCTGAGAATCATACATCTTCTGCTTTTATCGACGCTTCTAGGCACTTCTGGCGGAAGGGAGATTCTTCTCTGATCTAGAGTTGACGGAGAGGGAAATAGAACGGATGGTGATGGAGGCCTCGCGGGCAGAGTATCTAGCGGAGGAGAAAAAGCTTAACATCAGGGAGTCATCTTCATCAGGGGCAGAACCCTCTTCATCCGCTGCAAGTATGCCCACCTTCTTGACATTTAAAGAAGTCTTCATATTCCTGCCAATCGGGCTTTTTAAAACTGTATGATTTCCAATTCTGCAGTTATTGGGTCGTCCCATTCAGCTGCAGCAGCAGATAAAGGAGGCGAGGACTGCTTTGTACTCCCAGACACCGTGCTGACTCGAAGCATGCAGTTGCTCCTGGCAATGGGCTTCAGCTACATCCAGGTTATGGAAGCCTACAGTATCTTCGGCGAAGATGTGGACTCGATGATCTGCTACCTGGTGGAGACAGGAGGCCCTGGAGCCCCGGCAGGCGGCAGCCACCACCGCAAAGGAAAGGCTGCCGAGTGATTGCACACCTCTTCAGCTCGTGTTGGATGGAATGGCTGGGCATAAGTCATGGGATAATGACAGTCGGGTCTATGTAGTAGTACTTGTTACTGTTGGGTTATATAATAAATAAAAGGAACTCTCGAGTCACAACATTTTGTTATTCATCGTACTTGGAGCGTCCTAATTCACTTTCTAAAATCTAAATGGTGCACCCATTTCATGTGGGATTGGATGGCCTGTACTACGAAGGGCGTGCAACAGCACAAGTGTGATAGATGTACAATTCTAACAAGAGCATCTCCGAAGGGGCAAAAAGGTTACAACTGAGCATGCTTTGTTGATAGATGTACAAGTTAGCTAAACTGAGAATGCTTTGTTGAGCACCTAGTACTTGGTTACTCGTTGCCGTGATCATCGGCGGCGAAAATGAACCGGCGGGCACGCACACGCCTGACCGTTGGGGCCGATCATCGAAGCGCGACGGCAGCGAGGAGGGCGAGCACGAGGACGGCGCTGGCGGCGGAGCAACACAGGTCGAGGAGCGCCTCGCGCCGCGCCTTGCTCTCCTTCCTCCCCTTCTTCCGTCTGACGAACTCTTGGTACCTCCTCTTGGCCTCCTCGGGCTCCCTCTCCCCTCCCCTCCTCGGCGCCTCCATCGCCGCGACGAGGAGCCGCAGCGCGCCCTCGCCGCTGAGCGCGGCGCCGTCGCCGTCCTCGACGGCGAGGCTGACGTCGGTGACGTGCCCACCTCGCTCGGCGCACGCCACGACGGCCTCGAACTTGCACCCGCCCAGCACCACCGCGAACCGCACCAGCGTCTTGCCCGTGTACCAGCACCGGTCGACGGCCACGGCTTGGCGGCTCGACACGTTCACCGCGCGCCCTCGCGCGGGGTCCAGCACCACCCAGCTGAGCTCCAGCTCCACGGGCGCCGCCGCCGCCGCCGGCGGCGGCGGCGGCTTCCTCCGCTCGACGGCCTCCACCCGGAACGGCGAGCCGAGGAACCACGACGACGCCACGGGCGTCTCCACCACGCGCGACAGCAGCGGCACGCCCCCGCGGTAGACGTCCACCGCGGAGACGAGCAGCTCCGGGAGCTCGGGCTCGCGCTCGCGCCCCGCGCCGCTGGGGTCCGGGGAGGGGAACGGGGACGCGTCGGCGAAGAGTCGACGCGG
>BCLF01000006.1:1785951-1803924 GCA_001602275.1 Zoysia japonica | reverse complement strand
GGCCGTGCCTTTGACCAAGGACGCGTCCGTCTCCGCGCACGTACGCCCAGGTGCCGGGCCGCGTGGCTCGCGTGATTTCACCGTGCGGACGGGGACCGGCTGGTTGGGCGCGAGGGCCGTGCAGCCGTTGCCGAAGAAGCAGGGAGCGGTGGCGCCCGTCGGCTAGGTGTACGAATCTGTGGCGTCGCCGGCAGAAACGATAGCAGCCACTGGATCGGAGGGAGCAGTGATTGCGTTAGTAGGATATCGTTTTCGTGAAAGGGCGATGCTCATCAGTAGTTACGTCTGACGCACCGGGAGGAGGCTCGCATCTTGGAGGAGCATGTTTGGCTAGCTTCGTTTCGTACCGCCGTTCTACTTAAGCTTTCCAGTTAGGTAGTCGGAGATTTCCCCGTCAAAAGGCGAATTGATAGTAGCACCAGCACCACCAGCATCGATTCTCGGCGCCGACGCGCCTGCCTGCACCGCTGCACCCTAACCCACGACCAACGTGATGAATCTGGTGACGTTGGGACCACGCGGTCAGAGAGAGTTTCTCTGTCTCTCAGAGCAGGCATGGGCGCCGAGCCGTCTCCGTCAGGATCGCCAGACCCACTGAAGGAAGATTAGACTGATCAATCGTTGGTTAATCTGTCTGACAATAAAAACATTTCCTCAGGAGTCCAGCAAAACAGGAATGGGTTTCTCTGAGGACTTCCTTATCAGGGTGTCGCGACACTGTTGCCTTCATTAGTTTTCTGAATCTCCCTGCCCGGGACGATAATGGGTCGACCTCTTGATCTTGCATCAGGTACTGGGCATGGGCCACATTTTCTTCTACTCACTGTACAATACTAACCGATTATTTCAAGAATACTCCTACATTCACCCCATGACGAAGCCATTTTGCGCTAGTTTCTTCTTGTTTCCTGTTTGGAAACCATACTGATGCGTCTTGGTGTTGCTTGCGTTTTCAGCGGGGTTCAGTAACCTGCATGTTTCTACGGGCCGGCGCCGTGTTGAAGCGAGGCGTCTCCAGTTTGGCGGTCCCTTTCCGGCCACTCCGTCGCAACCGCCACTTGCATTTTCCCCGTGCACGCATCTCCCCGCATCATAGAGCGAGCTCTGCCACTGATCGAACAGAGACTGCCGCTTATCACGACTCACTTTTCTACCTGTTGGTAATGGAGCTGCTACAGGCTTAGCAGCCGTTGGAGTCGTGCATCCCTGCTTATTTTAGCAGCCTCCAGCCCCTGCTCTGCCAGTTAGCCGACGAGTTAGGGAAAGGGAGAGCTTTGACGCCTCCTCCATCACACGATCGATTGCTATCTCCATTGCTGACCTGAAAGCCTAACCCGTACCTCCCTCGCTCTTTAATTCCCTCTAATGTCACTGTCTTTCTGCTCCTTAACAACTGTTACTAGATTGCGTGCGCTCACTCAGTGATTAACTTGTCGGGATCATGTACCTCGGGTATTTGACGATTCGTACGCGTATCTTAAGAGGTTTTGGGTCGAACGACGGCGTACGAACGCGCGATCCGACCTTCGAAGCGACGATCTACGAAAGTCAAAATATACGGTGACACCGACCTTCAAAAGACGACTCCTGAGGACAGACCCCAGCGGGTAGCTACGGTGTTATGTCGTATTTATTTCGGTGACCAACCGCCAACCGTCCTGACGGAACGGGACGGATTCACCACGACGACACTCCAGCTGAAGCTACAGTAACAGACGGGCCGCGAGAGTCCACGGACAAAACCCGACGGCACTGTGGCTGACGCTACAGTACCAGACTGACGCTACAGTGACTGCCGCTGCGTGCGACGCGACGGGCCACGTCTTCGCATGGGCATAACGAACGATGACGACGCCAGTCGATAATCCACCGGTTAACAAGACAGTAGAACCACATAGGGCCCACCGTTCTGTAACTTCGGACCGCCCTATATATAAGAGGGCCGAATCCATTTTCGAAAGGTGAATTCGACCCTTTGTATTCTTTCACCGAGATAAATCATTCCTTAAACGTAGAGTATTACACCGTTCAAAATGGTTCAAACTAGGTAAACAAAATTTAAATCTTTATAGATTAAGTCATATCGAATACGAAAGCACACCGCTCCTTCGATCGTATTTTGTAGTGTGTCGGTGTCAGAACCCTGACACAACTCCTTCCTTTTCTGTCGATCACGGCGGCCGTTCTCGGAGTCTCTGTTGTCCTGTAAGGCGAGCGCTCAGCTCGGATACCTCCATTTCTGGAGTAAACCCAGGTCACCGTCGTTTCGCTGCAAAAAGACATGCGCTGATGCGCATAGAGCGGAATTTAGGTGGAAAATGGCGTCGTCGGCTGCAGGCATCGCGAGTGCGTAGCAGCTGTTTGCCATTCACGAGTCTGTCGAGAGGAGGCTCGATGGAGACAGCAGACAGCTTCCTTGAGCTCTGTTCTTCCGACTTCCGTGATAGAGTATGTAGATTTCCTGGACTGGTCCGTCGTCCGTGGCTTTCTCACCAAGAGAACGAGCTGCGCTCGAGAATGGATGAACATGGAACGAAACCGTGTGCCGCTTCGAGTTCGCTGGGTGGGTGCCAAGCACAGTGCGCTGATGACTGATGAGGTCGTAGCTTCGTCGGAGTTTGAGTTGAACTCTTGCACTCTGCTCCCTCCGTCGTTAAAATAAAATAAAATAATATCGTTTTGATTTTTACAATCAACTTTACTTATTTATCTTATTTAAAAAAAATTACTCAAATATATAAAAATTTATGTTATAATTCAAATAACTCTAATTATAAATCAAATTATATCAAAATTTATAAAAAAATTTAAATAAAATAAATAATCAAAGTTAAATTTAAAAATCAACGACGACATCAATTATAAAACGAAGAGAGCAAGTTAGACCAGAAATTCTGGCCAAGGTCGTGGTTAAATTTCGGCACACGAACACAGAAGTATATCACACTTCCACGATCAAAGGATCATTGAAACAAACATTGCAGTAACATAATGGAAAATTGCATGTATTTTGGCCTAGCTTCTCGAGGTGGTCTATCTAAAAATAGCAGTGCCAGCGAGACACTAAAGAGAATGAATCTAAATGAATTAGGATCGAGGGAGTAACTAGAGGAAGCTAATCCTATCGGTACAAGGCAGACGAGCCGTTTTCTCGCCGCGCTCCCCGACTCCCACGTCGCTCCGCTCAGCCTCCGCAATGCGGTGCTCGCGTCCATAGCCCGCCACGCACAACTGGAAGACGCGCTCGCGGAGTTCAAACCCCTGCGCGGCGCGTCCCTCGACTCCTTCTCATTCCCTTCCCTCCTTGGCGCGTGCGCCTGCGTCCCCTGTCTCCACGCCGGATCTGCTCTGCACGCCGCTGCCATCCGCCTCGGCGCGGATGCTGACCTCTTCGTCCGCAAGGCGGTCATTCAGTTCTAGGGAGGTGCGGCGCCGCTAGCACGGCCAGGGCGCTTTTTGATTCAATCACCTTGCCCAATGAGGCTTCCTGGACCGCCATCATTGTGGCATACGTCAATAGTAGTGTCGCGGTGACATCACAGCTGCGAGAGAGCTGTTCGATGGAATGCCTCGCCGGAACTTGGTGCATTGGAATGCTGTGGTTGATGGGTATATGAAATGTGGGAACTTAGACGATGCAAGGAGGCTATTTGATGAAATCACTGAGAGAAATTCCACATCATACACTTTCATTGATAGTGTGGTATGCAAAGGAAGGGAACATAGAAACTGCAAGATCATTGTTTGATAAATGTGAGGACCGAGATGTGTTCTCATGGTCAACAATGATATCAGTTTATGTACAGAATGGTTTCCCTGGAGAGGCTTTGAAGACTTTTGATAAATTCCGAGAGCAAGGCATACGCCAAGACGAGCTTCTTGTTATCGGTCTGATGTCAGCATGCTCTCAAATAGGTAGCATCACTTGGCAGAATGTGCTCAAAATTATATCACAAAGTATTCGATAGATATGAACAGCGTCCATGTGTTGGCTAGTCTGGTAAACATGAATTCAAAGTGTGGGAACTTGGAGAGGGCTGCCTGTCTCTGTAAGGTTACATCCCAATGATTTTCTTTGGGATTTCTTCTCTATAAGAATGGCTAAAAATAGTTGTTAGCTCGCCAAGCATAACACAACCCCACCTTTTCCCAGGCTTGGGACTGTCTATGTTGGGATAACACAGGAGGAGTTTGCGACTATCAAGTTTAGTTCCTCTAATTATAAAGAGGGGCCTATATTCATGCTCACCTTTGTTTTTGTTATCTGTCAGAACTGATACAATTGATCTGGTATTTCACTTCTGGAGAAGGGTTTGAAAACATGGCTCTGTTGATTAACTGCTATGCTCATGAAGTTTGGGGCTGACCAAAGAGCTCAAGGCTGACAATCTAATCGTGCTCCGCCTGCTATTGGTTTGGTGTGAGCTTATTTTGAACTGTAAACAAGCCTACATAGCCTGGAGCCAATCTTCCAAGCATAATTTGATAGAGCTGGAAGCCTGGAATAGTGTGGTTAAAAGGGTTGTAACTACTAGTAATTTTCCTGAACAAATATAGATATATCTTCAAAAATGTTGAGTGGAGCTCATTCTTTTTATACAAATTACTATATTGAAATATTGTTGCTCAGAGTCCTTGAAACTGAAGCTGGGCTTATTTAAGTTTTTATAGAAGTTTTTGTGATGTTTAACTGTCTATCTTCGTTTAGGCAGGCAGGCTCGCCCAGCATTTTATTTGCAGAAGTTTACACCTGGAGAATTTATTTTACAACTTAAAAGTCCAGCACGCCATGTTTTATTCATTATTGGTGCTTACATTTTATTTATCATTCCGTTTGCAGAAAGGTGCTTTCAAATGCTTCCACTGGAATACCTTTTGTTATACTCCTACTTGTTTGCTGGATTGGTACCACAATAACATGTCACACGCCAGTCCTCTCATCTTATGGTCTTAAAGAAAGTGATTGGACTTATTCTATATGGATGCAGGTACCTTTCATGGCTCCTCTTCCTTGCGCTTCCATTTGCATACCAGCATACGAGGTACCTATATGAGATTTTGTGGTTCATCATCTTTTCTTTTTCTCAAAAACCCAGGAGATTTGCGTTTTATTTCATTAAGGAAAAGATTTGGTCCATCATCATCTCCACAATGTCAGAGGCCTTAAAAAAACAATGTCGGAGCCCATAGTATTTTTTGGGCTCTCTAAGGCCATGTTAATCGTTTTAATTAGAGATACATCGGATGAGACATGTGCATATATGCTTAATTTACTGGCTTAATGGAATTCATTGTTCTTTTGAAACGACATGGAGCTGATCTAGCTAGAAAATGGCTTTAAGAGTAAAGTTCACAATTTCACATGAATTAATGACTAGCCAGATTATGATTTGCTTTGCTTTATGGTATTTGATAATTGCTACACAGTTTATTATGGAAAAAATAAAATGTTGAGCGGCAGTTCAACTTGAAGAGATATGTGCATGAAAGGTTGTAGTACCATTAGTTAGTCATGAGGTTTTGATTATTAAAAGACATTACTACATAATAATACCTGTGTATTAGGGTAGTGCTTACATGTGCTACCTACAAATCTCGCCTAATAGCTACTCACCCACTAGCCCGTTGAACTCCTTCTATAGGTGGTGCATGATCCTTTCTTTATTGGTGTATGGATCTGTTAGGCCCCCGTTATGGTAGACAAACTTAACTTCATGTCGACCTGGGTATTAAACTTGCCCATGTATATTGATGAACTTCTCATTACTCATTAATGAATCACACTTTGATTTCAAACATTGGCCTTATCATAACAACAATTTAGGGGGTGTATAAATTCAGTTAAATCCTCTGCCTATCTGGTTGGTACATGCTAGATTCTTAATGAGATGTGTGCCTTAGCTTCGTGCAGGCATGAGCAGGAGTGTATGCGCATGTCATGGCACATGCCCACCATTACAATGTACGTACTGAATCCTGGAATGATACCCATTTAGAGTATCTTATCAGTAATTGGAGATATTGGGTAGCTAAATTTGTCCTGCATGATCTTTGTTAGGTGAGTGAACTGTGATTACCTCTGTCCGCAAGAACCACATTGTATCTCATACGGTTTCTCTAATTTGATCGACTATATTATATGATTTATTGCTTATGCTGTGTTGCTATCAATTATACAAGTTTAGAGTGATAAAATGGTCTGATTTGCTCAATAATTTCAAGTGTTCACCTACCGTTCCGATGATATTAGTCTTATGTTGTAACAGTGCTTTTGGGTTTACTTATACTATGCCTAACAAATAAGAGACAGAGTTTGGTATTTTATTCAGCATATAAGACAAGCACGTACAGTACTGGAACTGAAAAGATATTGAAAGATCTAGACTGGTCATAAGGGTTGACATTAGGACTATACTTTGAACTAATGATCGGTGTTATTGACGTTCAATTTTTTTGTGTACTTTATCGAAATTGGGCTACAATGTACATGGCAGTATCTTCAAGCCATTGGGTTAATGCTTTGTTCCCCCAAACAACTTGTCAGTTCTTGCACTAGTCTACTCCCTGTTTTTAAATGTTGTCACGAGCTAGTATAAATGTGTACTAGCCGGCAACAACATTTAAAAACGGAGGGAGTACTTCTTAGTTTGTACCAGCATTAAAATTGAAATTAAATTTGATGCCTGCACTCTTAGTCCACTATCTTCAAACTGACGTTAAACAAAGTCTCAAGAATAATGCATTGCTTTTGTTTGGAAGGGCACTTTGGATGCTTCATGCATTGCTACTTGGACGCGCTCGTGCGTGTGACAAGAGATTGGACATTTGACTCAAGCCTGTAACATTAATGGGCAGGATCTGTTTTCTTGTGGTTAGAATACGATGTTTAGCCTTAACTCAGTTTGAACCCCAGGTTATAGAGAGCTGCAACACATGAACCCCACGGTGTTGCAAGATTAAAATAATGGTATGATGTTCCCTTCGTGGGTGGGATGATCCATTTGTCTATTCTTCCAAAGCAATAGTGAAGAGGGATAAAACTAACGCAGACCGCTAGTAGTAAGATTATTCTCAGTTGCTTACGTTTGTAAAAATTTTCTTTCATTTGCAAAAATGTCTGTATTTGCTATACTGGCTATTTGTCATAATTTATATGTATTCTAGAACTGCATCAGTAATTGTCTAATTCACTTTTCTTGCTGCGTAACAGTCCTAGGATATACCAAATGATTTCAGCTTTATAAGAAGTGGTATACTTCATTAGATGCAGTTATCTGAACGTTACTTCAAATTCCTTGCTTAAGGCTCTTGAAACATCTTGCTATTTTTGCAGCTTATGTACATGAAGCAGCTTCAGAGTTATCAGAAAAACTACCAAGGCAAATTCTGGATGATGGTAAAATCTCTAAGCATTTATAAAAGTATTGTCTTACCTGTTGGTTTTTGTGGATTACCTCTAGTCTATCCTAATTTGCTTGAGATTAAAAAACTTTATTGTTGATGTAGTGACATGCATTATTTTCAAATTTTCTCGTAAACTAATCCCATGACACTACTATACTATTATGAAAATTAGAAGGCAAATAAGTGTTGTTGTATAAAGCTACAAAACACAACCTTCTCTCACGATGTGACGAGGCTATGCCGTCCAATTTCTTTAACGGCACTAGAGGGACATTACGAATTTGTACCGTAGGCACTACATATCCTAGCCACCTATAATCTAGATTTGTGAATGTAACTCAAATCGCGCTCCTTATCATGAAAGTATGGGCACCAGCATCAATAGCCATGTGGGCATCGTTTATCATTTTAGCTGCAGCAGAAACAGTTTGCTGACCAAAAGTTTTCACTGCAGTACATTTTTAGAACAAGGTTAAATTTGAAAAGGAATTTAAACTAAAACCTCAAGTGTGTACCAGCATCAATAGCCTAGAGTTTATCACTAAGTGACAGTACTCAGTGTCAGGTGCCAAAAGAAGAAACTACAATAAGAAGAACAGGAAAGATCACTCATGCCGGAGCCAGTTTTTTGTAATCTTCAAACAAGCGCCTTAGACACCTCGTGAATTTAAAGAAGGGCACATGGGTTTTTGGAGTCAAAACACCGACTAATCTCAATTTATACAGGCAAAAGGCATTTTAAATAATATCCTGTACTAAGTAAACTAGTGCCACAGTTGTGAGCCTCACATTAAGGTCAACCCTCACTTTGTCTCCGTAGTAGTGCTGAAGTTGCGTTCAACTCCGAACCTTCACCTGCAAATGTTAAACACATCAGCAATGAATCATGGCGAATGATGGCGAAATAATGTACAGTCTGCTATACCGAATTTAAGGGCCTCTTTGGAACGGAAAAATGTAGGAACAGAAAATCCATAATATTTGAGGTGGTGCGCTTCTCTGTTCCCATAGTAACTTTTCAAGAGGTTTGTGTTCTTAGTAGTAAGATTCTTATTGAACCGCGGTTGTATAGGAAACCAAGGCCAATACTTCTACCACCATTGGCTCTGGATCCCAAAACGATTCATTTCTGCATTTGCCCTAAAAGTGGCATTAATGGTAGGGTTAGTAATTCTATAGGCTAAGGAGGGGGGGGGGGGGGGGGAGAGAATCTCCAGATGGCTCGATGTAGAGTAGCTGTAGCATTGACCAAACCCAATGCAACACACAAACCAAAACAACTTTAAGTGAGTTGTGTGCATCATCATTAACCAAGGTGAGATATGGAAGCAATCTTGGGGGATTACATCAGTGACTTCAGGAACAATGTAATCACTCTTTTCTTAATGCAAGGTAATCAAGTCACAAACTGGGATGCAATATGTCCAGAACACTAACAAGTCAACCCTCTAATTGAATAGTACTGGAGTACGTTATAGTATACTCCTATGCTGCCAGCTGCAATTCATATAAGGGTCCGCCCTTATGTGCATCAAACAAAGTGGCATTGATGCGTATGCTTATCTCTTCGTCATTGTATCAAGATGCGCACCAGGCAACGCATGGGTATGCAGGCGTTGCCTCAGGCCATTTAAAGACCTAATTGCATATACTAGCTGCATGCTCCACCTATTCAAGAGACCCATTTATTCAGTTAACAGAATTGGCTCAAGATTCAAGTCCACTCAGTGCTCTTTTAACTATGCAGTGCACTGAGACAATTTACCCAATATATCTCATTACATTCATGCACACAACTAGTTGCAAAACCAGTTAAATGCCCATTAAATCTCAGTACAAGCTTCCAAAATTATAAATCACGGTACTACTGTCGACTGGAAATGACAAGGTTGCGAACAATGAGTTTCAACACTCAACTAAACGTACTCCAGCTAACCTCATCAATTTCCAGTACACGAGAAATAATAATTATCATAATTATCTGACAAGTCCAGCTAACCTCTTTTCATGTTCACCCCCAGTAGAATAATCCACCCGGCGTCAGTCATTTTGAAAACTTTAAAACACGATCAAGGTATCAATAGCTAGTTTCAACTCCTACCTAAACATGCAGTAAAAAGACTACATGTTCTAGAAAATACTGAATAACAATTACTTGACACTGCTCTAGCAAGTAAAAAAAAAAATACCAGTTAAAATACCGATTACCATGTTAATTAAGCACCATATTCACAGACAATATTTCTTTTTTCTGCAAAAACAAAGAAAAACAAAACAAAATCTCAGCTGTAGACATGTATCCCAGCTCCAGTATACCTAATTCAGGTACGTGCCCCAGCAGTAGGGTCACCACAAAGCCTCTCACCTAGCACTTCTCTTCCACCCAACAAGTATCCAATCTTCCCCTTGCCACTCCCCAACCACGAATATGACAGGCAACAAAATGTATATAAATGTATTCCTGGAGACAGAGGGCACAAGTAAATGGGAGCGCACCCCTTGCTGTCACATTAAACAAAATCAATTGACCTCCAATCCTTCCTCCCATTCCCATCCTATAAATCCTTGCAATCTCTTAGACAACACCATCACCAAGAAACACTTCCCAGCATTCTGAAAAGCTCGGGCTTCTCTCCTTCCAGAGCCATTGCCTTCTTCTTCAACTGCACGCCTCCAGTCCAGACTCAGCGATCCCACGAAACAGTAAGCTCCCTTAATCATAGCTTAGATGTAATTCAGCCTCTAAGCCCCTCCAGAAGTCAGCAACGTGTTCTGAAGCGTTTATCAATCAGTTAATGAATTCATCGTTTGATGGATGCAGAGAGGTGAATTCAGATCCCAGGATGAGCCGCAGCAACAGGAAGCTGAGCTCTAGGGGAATCGACCTGAAGCTGAACCTCTCGCTGCCGGCAACAGGAGACTCCTCCAGCAGGGCGATGGCTGACGAGGAGTCGTCCCCGAGCTCGTGTCTCTCGTCGGAGAACGAGCACGGCCTGCAGTGGTCCAACAGCCCCGAGGCGACGTCCATGGTGTTAGCCGCCTGTCCGCGCTGTTTCATCTACGTCATGCTCCCCCAGGATGATCCGCGGTGCCCTCAGTGCAAGAGCCCCGTGCTCCTTGACTTCCTGCAGGGTAATAAAGAGAAGAGTAACAGCAATAGCAGCAGGAGGAGCAGGAGAGGATGAACAATGATGTTCTTCCATCTGGTGAAGCAACAGCATCGAGAAAAGGCGTTATGCGATGATGAAGTGCTAGGTCCAGTAGTTCCGTTCTCTGTCCATTTTGCGAAGTTAGCATGCACCCATGCGTCTGGATCACAATTTTGATATATCACTGATAAACTGCGGGTCCTCATTTTCTTCTTTGGTGGCCCTGAATGTAATTGTTGTCTTCAGACATAGGCAGGACCAGACTTCTTGTTTTTCTATTTCAAGGTAACAGAAAGTTTCACATGACCTGATATGTCAAATTAGGAGGTATTTCATTCTGATATCCATAGGACCTTTAATCATCAAGTTCCAGAGTATTGGATTCAAATTTGCACAATGTTTTGTATTAGAAAAGGTATGCAAAACCAACGCAAAGAAGAGGCATAACAGAGGAAGAGCAATCAACCCAGCAATGTGTTAGGAAGCTGTCAATCACCAGTTAGCTGAACTGACTGATTGGTGTTACTACTTCCACGTTGCAAATTGGAAGTTACTCCCTCTATTTTTTAATGGATGTTGTCGTTTACTTTTAAATTCAACTTTGACTATTTGTCTTATTAAAAAAATTTGATAAATTTCATATATTTTGATATAATTTGATTTATCATTAGAGTTATTTGAATCACAATTTAAAATTTTACACATTCGAACAAATTTTTTGAATAAGATGAATGGTCAAAGTTGATTGTAAAAGTCAATGGCTACATCATTTTAAGAACGGAGAAAATATGCTTGAAACATTTGAAAAAACAACAGTGTGAAGCCGTTTAATAAATACTGGTTAATTTCAACAGCCTTCACGCTCCCTCTTCCAATAATACATGCTCTCTCAGTTGTTTAATGGATGTCACTATTGACATCCAACATCAACTTTGATCATTCGTCTAATTAAAAAAATTAGTTCAAATATGTAAAATTTTAAATTGTGATTCAAATAACTCTCAAATTATAACAAAATATATAATATTTATTAAATTTTTTTGAATAAAACGAATAGTCAAAATTAGAATTAAAAGTCAACCGCGACAATAATTAAAAAACGGAGAGAGTACATACTACTGTACACCGTACGTGGATTGTCTACCGAGTAATTTCAGTCACTATCTCTTTCCATTATACATAGGCTACTCAATGAATACCAAATAATTTCAGCAGCCATCATGCTACCCCTTCCTATTATAAATACACCACTGAGTGTATACTGATTAATTTCAGTCACTCATCTCTTCCCATTATTCATATGTCGCTCAATGAATACAGTACCAATTTATTCAGTCACTTCTGTTCTGCATACTCTGTGCAATGAATACCGATTACTTTCAGCATGCGCCATCAGTCTATCTCTTTCAAGTAAACGTGCAGTATGATGTGTTATACCTTCAGTCAATACTGCATTGATCAACTTTGTCAAGCCAATAGATTTAAGTTCTCTTGATAAAGACGTTTCATGTTAAGTCTAGATCACCACAATCGAAAGCGGCGACCAGCCATACAAGTTGGTTTGAATAGTATAGAAAGTTTGAATAGTATAGAAAACGCGAGAGAATATGAAAATAAATGTGCTTATATTGGTAGATATCTTTTAATTCATGTTGACTGAATGACTGGGAATAGAAAGGTTATAGCTTTCATATCATCGGTCAAAGAAAACAACAGTCTATAATATGGTCATGAAGTGAGAAGAGAACAGGAAAGGAAGGCTCAGTTATTCAAGCAGGACAAAAGAAAGAAAATGACAGGGAAAACGCAAGAATGAAACAAGAAACAATTCAAAAATCCTTGTTCAGGCCAACCTCAACTTAGACCTCGGATTCAATCAGATCGCGAAATTGCAGCCAAATCTAGGAGAAACGTGAGAACACTGTGCTAAAACTAGGTTTGTATCCTACCTCCGAAACAAACAAGAAATTGGACCTAAAATTCATCAAGAAAAGGGCCTATTAATCGGATTTTTCTTTCTTTTTTTCATTATTAGGCCTAATCGCCTACTTTCTGTTCCTTTCGAGAGGCCGCTTCGGAGTGGGCTCGTTCAGCATAGCCTAGTCGAAGTAACGTATATTTGGCCCAACTAAGTTAGGCCATGACTCACAATAAATCCGAGGCAATTCTTGTATATAATTGGACCCATCTGATCTTCACTGTTTCCTAGTGCCAAATTTTCTGACTCTTTTTCCAGAATTTCTTTTTGCCACTGTCTAAGTGCTCACTTTTTAATGTGAGTAGGCCATTCCATAGCCAAGCTAGTTTATTTCTAAGAGTGATATTTATAAATTATAAGATATACTTTGTTCTAAGATATCCATAGCCCTCGATTTGTTTAGGCAACGCTGTCGGGTCGAAGGCTCACGCCACGCGCATCAAGCTATCGCGTTCTCTCTGTTCAGAAATAATTATAACTTAATATATAAATTTTCATAAATAATTATTATTTTATTTTTAATATATTTTTCTCCCTTCACAATATATCTCAATCTCAATATCTTCTTTCATCATTTTTCACTTCTTAATTCTTGTACCAGAGCGAGAACACTAGTTACTAGTATTTCTGAACGGAGGGTTATAAAACTTGCTAACGTAACGCAAAGCATCCTAATCTACCATCATCGTTTGCATTTCCCAACGGTACACATGATCAATTCATCAAGCACTAAGCAGACTGGAAAAAATCATGCACACATGCACGCGCGGTGTCGATCCTGTCGTCTCTCGTTTCTGGTCATCCATGGACCCTGGACCCGCGGCCGGCTCTAAATTCCAGCCATGGCGTCTCGATTTTGCCTGAGAACAGCGCGATCCATGGCGTCTCGAGCAATCCAGCGCTGCTCGAAGATGATGACCCGCGGGAATCCCAGGATCGATGGCAGTGTGCTTGCTGCTAATTAAGGTACGAGCTGGCTAGACGCGCAAGAGACAAGACACAAGTCAACGTTCGCGTGTCGCTGCTAACTCCATCCCATTATCCAGAGAGGTTTTCTATTATGATGAACTGTTGTGCTACAATATAACAGTGTCATTGTTAACTCGGACTGTCAGATAGGTAAATTTAATTCCTCATATTTGAATCTGCTTCCCGTGTTGAGGCACCATCAAATGAACAACCTATCCTCCATCAGTGATGAGTTGGTTCTGTGAGTAAAGAAGATTACTATAGTTTTTTCCCTCACAAAATCAGAGTTTACCTATGTTTGAACTGCCTCAATTTCTATCAGAGAAACAACTGCCTGCTAATCCAAATTCAATTTAACTTCCAAATCACATGACTTAAAAAATTTTATAGCGGCACCACCCTCAATCATTGCTCATTAGCTACCAGCCCCTTTTCCAAAAGCACACCCGACCCGACAACAGGCAGACATGTGATTATTATTTTTTTCTCTTTCAACAAACCTATAACCCCTAACATGAACACAAGAACTAGCTACCAGCAGAAAGAGCACCGCCATTAGAAAACAAGAAGGCTGCATCCAAACGCAGCCAAAAACATGGAAGAAAGCTCTAATAAAGGCAGAATGTGCCGCTGCCATGGATGTTGGCATTTGTCGGATTATGACTGCCGGAGCCCTTGTCATCCTTTTGCCATCAGGCTTCAGGCCCCTGAAAGGAGCACTGCTGCTGCCCACATCTCGTGCCAGCGACTCGGGTGAACCTTAACAGTTGGATCCAAACCTATACCTTTGTCTGTTCCGAACGCAAAGCTTCTTTTCTCTGTGCGTCCAGGTGGTTGTAGGAGTATGTTCCAAATCAGTGGCAGCATCCTTTTCTTGTCCTGAGGAACAGGGCAAGCTCCACAGCAGACATCATGGCACATTATCAGGAGGATTCGTGGCTATTTTTCTGAAGAAAGATTCATGGCTATTTGCCCCCCTCCATCTGAGTCTTTCCTGTAACTAATATTCTCCAAGTGCCTGAAAAAAGGGGTAAAGCCTGCATAGAACGACTTGGAAATGTCCCGATTATGGCGAGACAAACTGCAAGTTTTGTCCGCGTTCTGACCACCGGCATAGTAAATATACGATCGTGAGAGAGGTGTGCCTTCAAATTCGATATGACCTAGTCTAAGGAAGACTCAAAGAGATTTTTACCAGGTTCGAGCCACCTCGAACGGTGTAATACCCTACGTCCAAGGGGCGGATTATCTCGATGATAATATTACAAAAGCGGAGATCCTCTCTTCGCGGAAAGATCCGGAATGTGGGCAAGTGGGGGTGTTTGCTCGAAAGAATGCAAGGACCCTGGGCTCTAATGAAACTCGCGGTTTTGTCTTTCGTGTGTTTGTGATTGTCGCTTCGCTGTTGTGGTGTGTTGCTACTCCGTGGTGATGTAGTGTTTCTCGTGTGTGTGTGCTCTATCGCTCCCCGGGCCTCTCTTTATATAGGAGAGGGCCCTGGGGTTATAAGTGGTGGGTCTCACACGATCCTGTCGTCTCGCCGACAGGTAAGCCCTTCCGTCGTTGTCGCCATTATTTCGCTTCGTCCAGGCATGGTCGTGACCCGTCGCGTCGTGCGCAGCGGCGGGTACTGTGATGCTCGTTCGGCGCTACTGTGCCGGCTACAGTGTTGTCATGTCTTGTCCAGCAGCCGTCGCAGCTTTCTGCTGAAGTGTCGCTTTAGTGAATCTCGTCCCGCCCCGTCAGAACGGATGGCAGTTGGCCATCAGAGTAAATGTACCATAACGCGGTACCTACCCCCTAGGGGTCACTCCCTGGGGGTCGACCTTCGGAAGCCGCGGTCTTCGCGTCCCCGCGCGGCTAAGGCTTGACCGCCGTAGATCACCGTTGGGGGGTCGGAACCCGTGGTCGTCCGACCTCTGACTCGGGGCCTTGTGCGTTCAAGCACGATCTGTCAGGTACCCGGGGTACATGATCCCGACAGTAGCCCCCGAGCCTGACGCCGTTTGCGACCTCTAGTTGAGGCGACATCAGGCTGGTTGTTCCCGAGGTTTGTTATGCTCCTACGGGCGTAGCCCCCGAGCATCAGGCTGGTTGTTCTCGAGATTTGTTATGCTCCTACGGGCGTAGCCCCCGAGCCCTCGAGGGATCCGGAGGGTCGATCGTGGGTTGAAACGTTGCGTGGACCACTATTCGTTGACGGTTAATCCTACGGGGGCGCACGAGCGCGCCCGTAGGGCGTAGCCCCCGAGCCCTCGAGCGATCCGGAGGGTCGGTCGTGGGCTAAGACGTTGCGTGGACCACCATTCGTCGATGGTTAATCGTATCGGAATCGTTTCGCTGGCTCAGCCCCCGAGCCTAGAGGCGATCTGGGGAGCCGGCTGAGCATCGCGCCGACGGTCGAGGTCGGACCGAGGTCGGTCTTAATTTTTATACTCGGTAAGACACCTGGGAAGGGCCGGTTTCGACGCGGTCCCTGTCCGTAGTCGATGTCACGCCTAGGCCGAGGCCATGATCAGCGTCCGATTGTTTGGATTGGCCCGATGGCCTCGGCTATCAGTCAGCCGATCGTTAATGGTTTCGTTCTGCGTGCACGCATCGTTCCGACCATCGAGGTCGGGCCGAGGTCGTTCTCGGTCTTTCGTTCGGTGAGACGCCTAGGTCGGACCGGTTCGATGCGGTTCCTGCCCATGATCAGCATCGCGCCTAGGCTTAGCCATGATCAGCGCTTGAACGTTCGATTTGGCCTGGTGGCCCCGGCTGTCGGTCAGCCGATCGTGAGGGGCTTCGTTCGGTCGCCTTCCTTTATTCGAATCTGCTGTTACGGTTACGGGGATCGGACGGCTTCCATGCCTCCACGTGGAGGGCAATCGGACCGTCGAGAAATTTGAACCGCCGATCGATCCGAGCGGTTGATTTGAATTTGATCGAACGGTGACGAGGACGCGGCGGTTCGCACGCCCGTGTCACGTCGCCTGCCAGTCGTGCTCTGGCAACCGTCTCGTCCGAGTAATTGTTATCGTCCTGTCCGCGGCGGAGGCGGCAAGGTGCGGCCTGGGCCCGCTCGTCAGCGGGTCGTGGGCGGACTGCTAGGGTGCACTACGGGGCGCGACCCTACGATCGAGCAGTTACTCCCCGGCCGATTGTGGGAGGCGCAGTAATTGCCCAGGCCTTTTAAAAGGAGGGGTGCGGTAACTTCGCGTTTTCACCCGGCTTCCTCGCTTTGTATTTCATCTTTCTGTCACGCACGAGAGCTCGTTAGCTCTGCTTTCCGCCGTAGCGCCGTTAGGTCCGGCGATCGCCGTAGCTTCCGTTCGTGCTTTCGTCTTCGTCGCGCTCGTCGCTACCTGCAGAATATCTGAGTGGGAGCCATCGTGTGTCGACGATGCTCTGCTCGAGAGGTGGAGCGTCGTTGGGATGGTCCCGCCGAAGGAGTCGGCGGGCTAGGTGGCTGGCTTCGGCCACGTCGTGCCCGCGCCGCCGCCGGAAACGATCGTCCGCTTCCTGCCGTACCACGAGAGCGGGCTGGGGCTGTCGGACTCCAGCTTCTTCCGCGGGGTCCTCAATCAATACGGCGCCCGGCTTCACCAGCTGGCGCCGAACGGGATTCTTCACGCCGCCGTCTTCGTCACGCTCTGCGAAGCGTATTTGGGGATTCGGTCGAGCCTCCCGCTGTGGAGGTACTTCTTTCTCGCCAGTCTCCAGACGTCGAAGGAGACTGGGGTCGATCGTCGTGTCGGCGGCGTCAGCATCATGCTCCGGACTCGAGAGTCCCAGGAGTACATCGAGGTCGACCTGAAGACCTCGTTGAAAGGCTGGCGGAGATCGTGGTGCCCCGAGCGACGAGGTCCTGGAAGTCGAAGCTCTCGGCGGCCGAGGTCGAAACGATCCGACCTCACCTAGAGACGATTCAGCGCCTCCGGGAGCAAGAACTGACTGGGACGACGGTCTTCGGCGTCGCCATGTGTCGCCGAATCATGCCGCTGCGCCGTCGAGTGCACAGCATCGGGGAATACGAGGAGCCGGACGACGCGATCTGCGAAGTCCGCGGCCGACCTCTCTCCGACAAAAGAGTCCTGGCCCAGACCTCGGCTGTCTTCAAGGACGCCAAAGGCGGCCTCAATCGGGGGCCGCGTCCCCTCGACAGGGACCATCGTCAGTTGGTAAGCGCAGGCTTTTCCGTTTCGGTAGTAGTAGTTTGTCGTTGCCCGAGACTAATTTCGGTGTCTTCCAGGGTCCGCTGGTGGCCGCGATCGCCACCAGGGCTGGGACCAGCTCCGCTGCGGTGCCGACTCAGCGAAGGGCCGAACCCATCTCCGCGACGGCGCCGAGGTCGAGGAGGACCGGCAGGAAGCGGAAGGCGAGGGCGGGCTTCCTGGACTACTTGTCCAGTGGCGCAGGAACAGCAGCCTCGCCCGCGAAGCCGACGGCGAGGTCGCCCCGCGGCTCGAAGGCCGAGGGCGGATCGTCGAC
>BCLF01000006.1:1768293-1785235 GCA_001602275.1 Zoysia japonica | reverse complement strand
CGCCCACGGGCGGTCCGTCGGCCACCGGGTCGGGCGCCGAGGTCAGTGACGGCGGTTGGGGCGAGACAGCGGTCCGCGGTAGCCCGGAGCCCCCGGGCGTGAAGGCCACCGAGGGTGCCGCACTTCCAACGCCGGAGGTGGCCGAAAAGGCGGACTCGTCCCCCTCGACCAACGCTGAAGAAGCAGAGGCGGCCAAAAAGGCGGACTCGTCCCCCTCGGCGATCCAAATCCGGAACGAGCGCCTGCGGAAGAGCCTCGACCGGGCAGGGCAGGCCGTCGAGGTCGCCACAAAGGAGCGGGACGGTAAGGGTCGGCTCCTCCCTATTTGCTCTGGCGTTCTTCTGTTCTCTGCTAACGTTTTAGAATGCAGGATTGGCGGGAGAGGTTCAGATCCTAAGGTCGGCAGGTCTGAGCTTTATTGGGAAGTTGTACTCCGGAGTGCCGGACTCCGTTCCGGCGGGGGTCATCACGCACGCTCTGCAGCAGCTTTCGGGGGTCGTCTCCGACGTCGTGAGGAGGGCGCTGGAGGACGGGTCCTCGACAGCCTTGGCCCTGGTCCGCTCCCATTATCCGGACGCAGACCTCGGCAGGGTCGTCGAGGGCTTCGCGTCAGGCTCCTCGAACGAGCAGCTGGACGCGATCTCGGTGGAGATGCAGGAGCCGAGGGCGAAGGCCGTCACCGACTTCAAGACGGAGGACTTCCTGCTCGAGTGATTCGGCCCGTTTCCCTATGTATAGGTCCGAATATGTAAAGTGTCAATGTATTAATAAAGAATATCGTTCAAATAATATTGTTCGAGAAACTTTTACGAGTTTGAATGTGAATTTCTGACCCTCCTTCACGTGCTGCGCTTGTTTTTCGCGCCCCCTTTGACGTCAATCAAACGAATGGGTCGAGTATAGCGCGTAGGGTCGGATGTCGGACTCGATACCGCCGTAGAGCGTCATCAGCTCTCGATTCGTAGATAGTTTAGCCACAAGAAGGCTTGGAACGAAAAACGCGCGCGAAGTTTATCGTTTGAGGGTCACCCGCGAGCTTGGCACGGGTCGGGGATCCGACCCCGAGGAAACAAGAAGACGAAAAGACGTAACGAGTTAACGGGGAGCGGCGCCCCGGCACAAAAAATCGATAAACGACGAGCGAAAAACGAGGTCGATCGTTTCGACACTGGCGAGAGTGGAGGTAAGTAGCCCCCGGGTGCGGGGTGTGGCCGGGACGGCCACGGCTCGCAACCCAAAACGAAAAAACGAGAGCAAAGTTACAAGAACTTAGCTGTTTTTATTAAGTGTAGAACCGTTAGAGGTTCTCGATATTCTATGCGTTCGCGAGTTTCCGACAGTCCTCAGTTGCTAGCTTGTAAGCATCGGACCTTAGGACATGCTTGATTACAAAGGGTCCCTCTCAAGGGGGCTACAATTTGTGCTGGTCGGCTTTCGTTTGCACCCTTCTCAACACAATGTCTCCGACGTTGAGCGCCCGACCTCTGACGCGCCGAGCGTGCAGTCGCCGTAGACTCTGCTGGTACTTGACGGAGCGCAGGAGAGCGACCTCGCGCTCCTCTTGCAGCTGGTCGAGGCCGTCCTGCAGCGCGGCCTGCGATCTTTCTTCGTCGTAGGCTCGGACCCGCGGAGAGTCGTAGTCGAGGTCGGTCGACAGCATCACTTCTGCTCCGAATGTCATGAAGAACAGCGTGAACCCGGTGGTTCGGTTGGGGGTCGTTACCTGGGCGCGTGTAAGTTCTTTGGAAATTGCCGACGAAAATTCGACGCAGGTCGCTCCGGTCTTGGATGCAGCCCTCGGGGAGATGTTCGAGCCACCCTCGGACTGAGTCGGTGAGGAAGAGCGACAAGTACTGGATGGCGAACAGGTCGTCCGCCCCTCTGGTCCTGCAGGCGAGGCGGTAATCCTCGAGCCAGTGGACGGGATTCATCTCCCCGTTGTAGCGGCCGATGGTGGTCGGGGCGCGAAATCTCTGTGGGAATTTCGCGTGCCGGATGAGTGATCCAAACGCTCTGGGTCCGACCCCATCAGGACTCGGGCTCCTGGAGTCGAGAGAGCCGCGTCGGTAGTAGCGGTCGTGGGAGCGTCTCCGCCGGGACTCGACGCGGAGCTCGCTCCTCGCCTGGCATCTGGCGTCGATGGTGCCGCGGGCGTCATGGTTGGGGTCGAGTCGCGGGAGGACCGACCCTGCGTGGTGTCGAGGGTTCCGTTCCTCGACTTAGCTGTCGTGCGCCGAGCTCCGCCGATCCTTGGACCGGCGGTTGCTTTTCGTCTCCGACTGCTGGGGTCGGAGGGACGCTTCTGGTCGTTGAAGCGGGTTGCCGAGGTAGAAGCGTACGCGGTCGTACAGTTCCCTCAGTGCTGGGTCCTCGGGAGCAGCGGTCTCGTTGAGGATGCACGCTGCCGCCGCAAGGTTCTCGAGCGGGGTATCGAAGGTCGGCGGCCCCCAGCTGCGAGCTGCTGGTAGGTGGACCGTCCCTGGGCTCGCGCCGCGTCGCTGGGTCCGGCTGTAGCTTTACCCCTAGGCTCGGGGCTGTTAGTGCGTTCCGGGGGCGGCCAGACTTGGCCGGCGGCGTCCACCGTGGGGCGCAGGGACAGGTTGGCACCCGGCGGCGTGCTGCCAGGAGTTGCCGGTTCCGCACCCTTCGGGGCGTGGAGAGTGAAGCACTCGCTCGACGGGTCGTGCCTAGGATGAGGTGGCTCCGGGGCCACCAACGAGGGCGCCTCTCGCACGAAGCCTGGAGGCGGAGCTCGCCGCCTTCGTTCGCGACGAAGTCCATGCTCCCGAAGTGGAAAGGCTGCCCAAAGGGGAAAGTGGGGACTTGCCACGACTGACCGTGTTTGGAGACAGCGACCATGAAGTCCCCGAAGCGGAGGCAGGAGACTGAAATGTCTCTCACGACGAAGTATGGGGCCATCGAAAAGACGAAACGAGAGCACACCAAAAGAGAGTGCCCCTTCCTGGCGCGGCAACTGTCGGCGTTCTGACCATCGGCACAATAAATATACAATCGTGGGGGAGGTGTGCCTTCGAATTCGATGTAGCCTAGTCTAAGAAAGACTCAAAGAGATTTTTACCTAATTCGGGCCACCTCGAGCGGTGTAATACCCTACTTTCAGGGGGCGGATTATCTCGATGATAATATTACAAAGGCGAAGATCATCTCTTCGCGGGAGGATCCGAAATGTGTACGAGTGGGGGTGCTTGCTCGGAAGGATGCAAGTACTCTGGGCTCTAATGGAGCTCGCGGTTTTATCTTTCGTGTGTTTGTGGCTGTCGCTTCGCTGTTGTGGTGTGTTGCTACTCCGTGGTGATGTAGTGTTGCTCGTGTGTGTGCTCTATCGCTCTCCGGGCCTCCTTTTATTTAGGAGGGGGCTCTAGGGTTACAAGTGGTGGGTCTCACACGATCCTGCCGTCTGGCCGACAGGTGGGCCTTTCCGTCGTTGTCGCCATCATTTCGCTTCGTCCAGGCGTAGTCATAACCCGTCGCGTCGTGCGCAGCGGCGGGTACTGTGATGCTCGTCCGATGCTACTGTGCCGGCTACAGTGCTGTCATGTCTTATCTAGCAGCCGTCGCAGCTTTTTGCTGGAGTGTCGCCGTGGTGAATCTCGTTCCGTCCGATCAAGATGGATGGCAGTTGGTCATCAGAGTAAATGTACCATCATAACGTGGTACCTAACTCCAGAGGTCGCTCCCCGAGGGTCGGGCTTCGGAGGTCGGGGTCTTCGTGTACCCGCGCGGCCAAGGCGTGACCGCCGTAGATCACCGTTGAAGGGTCGGAACCTGTGGTCGTCTGATCTCTGACTCGAGACTTTGTGCGTTCGAGCACGATCTGTCAGGTATTCGGGCTACGTGATTTCGATAAGTTTGATGCGTTTTTTATCACCAACCTTTATCTGTACCATCTGTTGCCTGCCTGATACAACTGCACGGGATGTACTTACAACTTCAGGCCGACCAAACGCCCTCACACGTGTACATCGCTCCGACTCGGCGCGAAGGACACGAGTAGTGCTCTTGAGCAACTTTTTAACCATGCCGCACGAACGGACAAGCTTTCCTCCTCAAAAGCCGCGGCAATGGCGAACCCTTGATTAATTAAGCGCGATCAAAGCCTGGGGGCTTCCGCCTTGAGAACGACGACACGCTCGCGCGCGCGTGGAGGCTGAGCTCGTCTCGAGGGAGCCGCGGCTGCCCGGGTACCGGCGCTGCGCCTGACGGCAAGGACCGGACAGGAGTGGCGACTACGCGTTGTTTATGCGCGAGCTCCGGGAGCAGGCCAAGGCGAGGTGGGTTTTCTACTAAGACACACCTTCAAATTTTGTCTCGGCGCCTGGTCCGACAGATCTGTGATCGCCTGGTGAATTGCTATTCGCCTCACGTTAATGTTCAGAGATGTTCGTTGCCTGGATGGATGAACATGGTGGTGGTGTACTTGAGCTTGAGTTTTGTTCAGAGGTGGATCGTGCATGTCCTGTTGCAAGGTTCCCCTTAACCTGAAAGAGTTCATGGCGAAGGACGGAGCGGAGCAGGACCATAAAGTGTGCGATGTGACTTCTTACACCTGCCTCCTTGCATTCAATCGATTGCAGATTGTGCCAGGCATCCTATAGATTTCTGCAGTTATTTTTCTACTAAGTACTACTCTCCCCTGTTTCCTGAGATCAGAAAGAACAGTGAATTTCAGGTTGACAATGAATGTGATACTCAGGATGTGGCAGCGTAAAGGAAATCCACAGGGTGCACGGTATAGTAAATTCTACGTATAAAAAAAAGGTGCAATTCGATCACAGGTCAAAATAGGAGAAAGTGCAGTCTACAACAGCTGCCGTCACAGCTGCTCGAGCAGAATTTATGATATTTTTTTTTTGGTGTGGTTTCCTTCTGCAAGCAGAAAGCTAGAAACAGCTACGGAATAGGAGTATAATTTATAAAGCAGCTTTTCCAAATAATAAAAAAATAAAATGCAAGGAAGCTGTTGCTCAAATACCCTAGCTTTCCAATCCCCACGACCACAGAGCAAAGAACATGATGAGCATAACGCAATCTTTGCAACAGACATGTTCATCCCAATGCAAAACTCACTAGCACTGTATGACTTTTTTTTTCTTGCGCGGGAGAAATCGTAATGTTCCTAAAAACTCCTGTGAACAGGACGAACGGCTAAAGGCAGAAATTTACTGTTTATAGTACAATATTTATAAATAGTAAAATGAAACAAGCACATCTCATTTTATCATACAAACAATATTACTGTATTTTTAGAGCAATAATAAAATGACTGCAAAAATGTTATGGTGTTAATTCCATCAACATGCGACCGAGAGGGAAAAAAAATATATATGGGCCGTGGTACAAAATTGCATGTGTGTTGGTAATTGTCCAGAACAGCAAAAAAAAGAAAAAAATCATTCAATGGCAATATTCAATTCTTTACTGAGAACACGCCAACCTCTACAGTAATGAGCATGATGAACTCGCTCTCTTCCTCTCCAGAGCTCTCCTCCGCCGGTCCGCCCTATAAAGACACGCAGGCAAGCGAACAGAGCAGAGCGGTCAAGCTCCGCGCAATGCCTGCGTCCCTGCCTCCTCCCCACCCGCAACCCCACAAGCTCAAGAGGCGCCACCACCCCACCACCATGGCCAAGAAGGGTCTCTCCGCCATCCTCTACAAGCTCCGCGACGTGCACCGCTCGCCGCCGACGCCGCCCTCTCCCTCTCCCTCCCCGTCGACGCCGTCCGCTCACTACATCCAACGCTGCTACCCACCGTCCGCGTGGCCGTGGCCGTCGTGCCGGGCCCCGCGCACCAGCTCGTTCCGCGGGCGACCGGACGAGAACGCCGCTGCCGCCGTGTTCCGGACGGTCAACTCCGTCTACGACACGTCCTCCGAGCACTTCCTGCGGCGCCGGTCGTCGTCCATGGACGACGACGCCTCGCGCATCGACCCGAGGTCACCGGCTTTGCCTGGGGAGGAGTCCGCGCAGGAGCAGGAGCAGGCGGGAGAGGAGGACGACAAGGAGAGGGCCGTCGTCCGCGGCTTGCGGTCGGAACGGCTGTTCTTCGAGCCGGCCGGAGCGGAATTCTTGCCCAAGCAGGTAACGCATTGTGCATGTCTTCCACTGTCTGACTGGAAGGCGCCAGTTGAGTCAGTTCCAGCTCGAGAAAGGTTTGAGCAGCCGGCGCCAGAGCAAGACGACAAGAATGAGGTGGCCGATGTGGCCTCCGTCAAAAACAGCGAGTCAGCAGCTACCGCCGACGAGGCGGCCGAGGCCCACCCCGCTGTCGTGAAAGACAGCGCGGTGGTGGTGACGGTGGAGTCCAAGGACCCCTACGGCGACTTCCGCAAGTCGATGGCGGAGATGGTGGCGGCGCACGAGCTGCGGAACTGGGAGGCCCTGGAGGAGCTCCTGGCGTGGTACCTCAAGCTCAACGCCAAGGGCGTCCACGCGGTCATCGTGGGCGCCTTCATCGACCTGCTCATGAGCATGCAGGCTGCGTCCCCGCCGCCGAGGAGCCCGCCGTCGCAGTCGCCCTCGTCGTCGTGCATCACATTCGAGGAGTACTCGTCGGCGACCTTTGACGACGAAGATAAGAGCTGACGAGTTGACGACGAAGATAAGAGCTGACGAGCTGGTTGTTTCCCTTTTTTTTTCTTTGCGTTGTCTCATTCAGAGATGACAGTTTGTCAATGATTAGGGTGATGTGGAGGGGTGGAAGGTGAGGGATGGTTGTAACCGTGTACAGTTGCTACTAAACCTTGTTGATGCTGACCATTAGAGTAGATTAATGCCTGGATCACTAATTGATCAGATTTATTAAGATGCATGTTTGTTCATGTCCTTTCGCTATCTGACTCTTGTGTGTCATGAATTTTAAACTGAACAAACTCCTGCATTTTCGTCTGTGAGGCTCTGGCTGTTAGCAGTTGAATTTGGTTGTTTTTCTTAACAATTTTCCTGGCTTTGGGCATGAACTGTCCCAAGTATTTGCAGCATGAAGATCCAGAGAAAGTTGAGTAAAACAATGCGAGGATTTATTTGTAGGGACATCATACGGATTCAAGGCTTGGATGCACTGTTGGTGTGTTCTTCGATACAGTATTGATCATGCTGATGCACAGGTCAGAATATGATGAGATGCCTGCATTGCATCCACAGCAATGTTGAATTGTCTTGAGAAAATTACTACTACTAGCATTGGCTTGAGTAAATCTTCGACATCATTTCAATGTGGCTAACCTAAGTATGTACACCCATGATCAAATTTTTAGGAGTTGGGTCAACGTATTCTTGAACAACATGTAATACGGCTGCATTTTTTAACTGGTAGTAAGAGAAGCTGTCAAGCAAAGGTCTCTGAATTGCCAATGAAAAACCACGTCGGCACCGTCAGTTCAGTCCCTTTCAGTGCCTGGCTCGCCTTGAATGCGTGGAGCCAGCCAGCGTGCAGATTGCAGAGCTCCATGAATCTGTAGCTGCTGGTCAGGGTTTGACAATCTCA
Source organism: Zoysia japonica (assembly GCA_001602275.1). Classification (NCBI taxonomy): domain Eukaryota; kingdom Viridiplantae; phylum Streptophyta; class Magnoliopsida; order Poales; family Poaceae; genus Zoysia; species Zoysia japonica. The sequence continues at coordinate 1,777,729 of BCLF01000006.1, read as the reverse complement.
CAGGATATACTGTAACACTCGAGTGACATTCTCATGTTGACCGGTACTTTCTCTTCCGACCGACGCTTTATCGACGTGGCTCCGAGATTTTTACTCCCTCTGAAAAAAATTGGCATTTTTTTACTTTTAAAAATCAATGGATCATTCATTTTATTTAAAAATTTAAAAAACACAAAAGTAAACAAATCATACTTAAAGTATTACTAATACTCCATAGTAATCGCGCGGCTCAGAGATTAATTGAACTCCAGTACATTTTTGGATTTTATGTTTGATCATTTATCTTATTCAATTTTCGTTATAAAATATAAAAACAAATTAGTCATATTTAAAAAATCTCTTATGATAAAACTAATCACAACAAAATAAATACTAATATTTTTATAAATTTTTTTGAATAAAATAAAAAGTCAAACATGAAATCCAAAAGTCAAAAGTGTCAAAGAATTTCGAGACAGATGTAGCAGTCAATATAGTTTCCGAACTATGGTAAAAAAATCTCAATTTCATCATTCAACTTCAACTTTCGAAAGGTCTAGTTTTTCTTGAACCTCGGCAAGTGGCTCACATTCATTCCTAATCATATGTGGCTGCCTACGGATATGTCATATCAGCTTCAGTTTTTTGAATTTGAAATTAATTTCTCTCTCTCAAAACATAACTCTGCTTTTTGATCTATTTGTACCATCACGTTTCTTAGAATTAATATAATGAAATAAGATGCTATATGTATATTTTTTATATTTGGATTTTGTTAGGATTAAACATAAAAATTTTATATACCATGTGAATATGTTTTCAATATTTGAAATTAAGAGACAATTTGTTAAAATATGAAACGGTGTATAAAAATGTAAAACATATTTAAATACAAAATATGTTCAAATTATTGAATTTGAACATATATATCATATACAATATTAAACTTTAAAATATAATATAAAAATATATCTATCTATGAATTTTATTGCACTAATTCTAAGAAATATAATGATCCAAACGAATAAAAAATGGAGTTATGATTGGAGAGAAAAATCTATTCGAAATTTACAATCTAAAACGAAACAGGTCATATGCGGACATGGCATACCATGTGTGAAGCCACCCACTTCAGACAGAGATGAAACTGAGCTAAAGGTCAAGGATTAAATTGAACTTTTTAAAAGTAGAATGATGAACACATTTCATGGGCTACAATGACTTTGATCCTTTTAATTTTACAAAAAACTTGTAAGAAATAGGAAAGAATTGTGTCCTTAATCGTTGTGTTTACGCTTGATTCGTGATCGAGATCAACAAACATTATGAGTAGGATCAGGAGCGGGAAGATCAAGAAACGAATCTTACTTAGAGATACAGGGATTAGACGAGTTCAGACCTTACCTCTTGTATGGATGTGTGCATTTACGTGATAGCGAATTGATGTTCATGGGTGGATGGACAGAGTATGTAATTACAATTAATGATGTAATAATTTTGGCAATGCTCCTCTAATCACACCCATGGTTCTGTTAGAAAATGTCTCCTTCAGTGCTGCTAACCGTCACATTCCTACTCCCCATATTGATTGATGTGTTGATGGGGTCATGGGTAGCACCTGCACCGCGGATGACCGTACTAAAATTCATACAATATAACAAGATTGCGATCGAAACAAGAAACTTGACTATTACTGGAAATCACAGATCATATGTTACCTGAGCTCCCAAAGGATTCATGTGGGAGGACATTTTCAGTCTTTCTAGCAACACAAAATATCCTCGCTCCTCCAACTAAGGCACTCCTACCAACTTTGACCCCCTCTTGATTCTCCTTCCCCTCCCCACAATAATTCTGATCTCACTTTCAGTTTTGGTTGCTTTTATGTCGCATCACACCAAATGGCACCATTTGGTCCCTAAATTACTAGACGCCCTTTTCAAGCTTCTCTACATCCAGTTCACTTTTCCCTTTAGCATATTCACAAATAATTCCTTAATCCACTCCACCATGTGCCCTAACAAACCCTGCCCCAAAATAATATTCTGATGACCCACCCGTCAGTCACAAACCACAAAACGCACCTCGAGTGTTGTTGACTCGGGGAGGGTCAAAGCCGTAATCTCACTCGCAGATCCTGCCTGACCGAGAGCAGTTTAGCTAACCACCACCCGCCTTTCTCCTGTCTTCGTTGTCCGTGACTTGTCAGGTAAGCAAGTCCAAGCCACCAGACAAAATCACTGGAGCTATAGGCGGTTAGGCCATCTTCCTGGTTCTTCCTGCGCGTCCAAGAACTCTGAGCGATAGGCCTCGACGCGGCCCCACTCCTCCCCTCGCTCGAGAATTCGACGCTGGCTCAGGATGTCGACTGAATTGCTGACGAAATTCCTCACGTGAGTGCCGCCTCCATCCTCGTGGTTTCGATCTCGCTTGCGATTCCGGTGGAATTTCGCGGTGCCGTGAGGCGCCTCCCGCCTGTGTTCCTGGGAGGTGGAAGATGAAGGCGGAGACTGTGCTGTGCTTGTCGCCTCGTTCATCTGCTTGATGTTGTTTGGATGCAGGATGCTGTTCGGGTACGCGATGCCGGCGCTGGAGTGCTTCAAGTCGATCGAGCAGCGGCCCGGACGCGCCGATCAGCTCCGGTTCTGGTGCCAGTACTGGTAATGATTCAGAGAGCTTTGTCTCTGCGTAATCGATCAATTCTAGCTACCTGTGATTCGATTATCTGGTTGTTCGTGTTGGGATTTCGGAGCAGTCGACAGAATCGGATCTAGCCTTTAGCAAAAAGGTCTTGTCAATCCAAGAAAGGGGATTGGTTTTCTATCCCGTGGGTGAAGGCACGTGTATCAAAATTGCGTTTTTATTAGTAGCTTTCTGTAGAATTCAGTAGCAATTTCGTTTTTTTCCCCTCATGAAAAGAAGTAGTGAATTCTTATTCGCAATTTAGAGAGGCAAGATTCTCTTTTCATACCTGCTGGTGACTTTTTTTTTTTTTGGAAATAAGACCTGCTGGTGACTTGTTGGCTTTCTTATCCTCTGTTTTTGAGACATTGGTCAAGCGAAGTTTGACCTGTTTCAGCAATCTCTTGCAGGATCATTCTAGTCATCCTGGTTATGTTCGACGAAATCGCTGGAGCTCTGATTTCTAAGTAATCAGCAAAGCACTCATGTTCGAGCAGTAATCTTTTTGGTAGAGTATATTCCTTCAGAAAAAAAAAACCTTTTGTCTGACAATTCCTTCCATTTCGATCGCAGGATACCGATGTTCTACGAGCTCAAGCTCGCCTTCCTTGTGTACCTGTGGTATCCAAAGACAAGGGTACGCAGAAATACGAAGCTGTGCCTGTTGATACCTGCAAGACCTTGATCGATGTCTTAACGAAATTTTGTTGTGGTCTGTCTGATCCAGGGAACGGACATAGTTTACGAAACCTTTCTCCAGCCGCTGGTGATGCAGTACCAGCCCAGCATCGAGGCGAGGCTGCAGTACCTGCGCGCCAACGCCGGCGACATCCTCGTCTTCTACCTCAAGAACTTTACCGAGCGGGGATACGATCTCTTCCTCCGGGCGCTCGACTACGTCCGGTCGCAGGCTTCCAGAGGATCAAGAACAAGGGTAAACTTTGCCCTTACACCTGTCTCGTAACTGTATCTTCGGTGGTTAGCAGTTTCGCAGGCGTCTGGGAGTTACATGTTGCGACTGGTCTCTGTTGTTGGTACAGAGTTTCTTCTCGTTCCGAGGAGACCGGACGGAGAGGCCGAGCTTCGTGGACGACTACGGCGTCGGCGGCGGCGACCGGAGGGATGCGCCCAGGCACCGCCGACCCCGCGGTGGTTACTAAACAGGACAGGAGGGAATGATGATGATGATGATGATTTACATGACGTGTACAGATACTGAAAGGATTACTCGCGTTGATTTGAGTTAGGATCCGATGTTATATATTGTGTACTGAGTAGGATACTGATTTGGAAATTAGTAGATAGTACAAGCAAAATTTGTATAGGACTCGTGGAATCATGATTGAACTCCGATAAACCGTAGGTCATTTTTATTTTACTTCACATTTGCTCACCCTGTGTGCATTTTGCAGAAGGTTTTACTCTCATTGTGGAAATACAATTTTTTTTTATCTTTTTTATACATTTTTTATCGCGCGCGCTCTCTCTCTCATCAATGTTTTTCTATGCATCACGTATTCTAACCTCATGCTCCCAACGTCTCGTTCATTTTTAAATTTAATTTTGACTATTTATTTTATTTAAAAAAATTTCTCAAATGTGTTAAATTTTAAGTTATAATTCAAATAACTCTAATGATAGATCAAATTATATCAAAATATATGAAATTTATCAAAATTTTTTGAATAAAACGAATGGTCAAAGTTGAATCTAAAAGCCAACGACGATATCAATTAGAGGGAGTATATTATATGGCTTGATCTTAAGTTGACAGATAAATTAAAACAGAGGGTATTTAACTTTAGATTGCGTAAAAAATTCAATAGATTGGCCTACTGTTCACCTGTTGCCAGTTTTGCATACAATCGTATACATCATCCGTCCAATTTCAAATCTTTTCTAGAATTTGTTGGCTATGTTTTTTTATATTGTCTAATTTAATCATTTTTTAATAATATACTCCTTCCGTTCGTTTTTTTATGTCGTTCCCGACATATCGCGAGCGCTTTTTTTTTATGTCGTCGTCCATTCAACCGAAACAGAGTTTCCTTTCTTACCCCTTCTCACCGCGTCTTCCCCAAAAGCGGCAGTTTTCTGGCTCTCCCCTATGCCCGTCGCGCCGCTTCACTTCGCCGCTAGCACCCAAATATGCAAAATCGTGCTGCCGCGCCACGCCATGCCTCTTCCCCAAAATCGTGGCTGCTTTCTCGCTCTCCGCCCCCATGCTGCGCTGCTTGATGCTCCTTGCGCCAGGTAGGGAAAAGAAATCAGAAATCAGAAGAAATCATTACCTCGTGCGCCAGGTTGGGGACAAGGTTGTGCTTCGTGTTTCCCTTTCGCATGTCAGTCCAAAAATCAGAAAATCATATTTCCCTTTTGAACTCAGAAATAAAAAATCAGAAATGTTGGGAACGGAGGCGGGCAGAAGAGCAGGTTGGTGGAGGTGGCCATGGCCGCAAGGGGTATGGTCTCGAGGTCGGCCGATCTGGCGGCGGCATGGGGACCCGAGTCACCCGACTGCGGCACAACGCGGTGGCTGCGGGATGATTCGTGCGATCAAGTCGTAGCGCGGCGAGATCTGAGGCTTGGAGCATGGGGGTCCAGGGGCGGCACTGTGTGGTGGCTCTGGGGCGCGCGCGGCACTACCGGGTGGTGGCGGCGCGTTCATGGTGGCTGTAGGGAGCACCGAGGAGCGGCGCAACGCGGTTGCCGTAGGCGCGGGGCCGAGCGCGCGGTTGTGTGCTGGGGCAGCGATGTCAATTCATGCCTTTCTTAATCAAATCGGAGTGGTCGGAAACGACGTAAAAAAAGAATGGAGGGCGTATAAATTATATTTTTTTTACTATACGAGTATTGTTTATGTTAATAAACAATTAGCAAAGATAGAAATAAACACAGTCGATCAATTATAGAAATAAAGTTCAATGATTGGCCTAGCCTTGTCCATGCATTGTACAAGTAGGCTCCTTTGAACGCAGGATTTTCGTAAAAATTGTAGAGAAATTTTACACAAATCAGTTTAATTTCACAGAAAAAATGCAAGAATAGTAAAAATTTCTTTCAATCAAAGGAGGCGGCAGGCGTTTGGCTCAAATCCAGTATGCATAGTACTCCAACCTAAGTATACTCATTTTCATTAGCAATATAATCCATGGGGACTGTAATGTGATGAGTTGGTATTGAGGTGCAAAATGGCTACTTCCTTCGGTATTATTACCACTGTGACATTTAACATTACCTGATTGTATGTTTGATTTAAAAAATTATGATAAATATCATAGTAGTTTGTTATAATTTGCTTCATTATTAAAGGTACTAAAATATGAATAATAATTTTACAAATTTAAATAAGTTTTTAAACAAAACAATGGTCAAAATGATATCTAAATCAATGGTAACAATATTTTGAAACGGAAATGAGTAATTGTTTGACAGGTTTATCATAGTTAAACTAAGGAACAATGTTAACCCTCAAGCTACTATAAGTAAATTTCAAAATCGCAAGTGGCGCGTTTCGTGTTAAAAGAGAAGCAGAGAGTACAAAGTTACAAATATAAAGACGCGACCCCACACGATCTAAAGCAAACAATAGATTACTCGCCGACAAGATGCGACCAATTGACAAAACCAACGCGGCTCTATAGCCTGGTTGAGTCTAACACTTTTCCTGCCACCATATGTGCTAAGGACTTATGGTGCGTGAAAACCCGATCATTACGTTTTAGCCAAATCGTCCAGAGAGTCAGAACAGTGAGAGTAAAAAAAAAAAAGGTTCTCCTAACTTTAGGCCTCAGCTTGCGTGACCAGAACCACCGATCCACGATCCTATCATCAAGTTGGAGGGCACAAGATGTGCCGGCCACACGGCGGTGGCTGCTATAAGTACTATCTCCCTTCAGCTATTCTCTTAAAGCCCAGCACAGAAAATTTGTTCATCTGGCAACAGAGACAATATGAAAAAAATCGTAAATCTTTCCCATACAAAATACTTTAACTCAGACCTTCAGCCTAGTGGAAAATTGAGACAAAACACAATGAACACAGATACAAAAATGTTATACACTAAGTATTTTTCCAGGAACTTGGGTATTCATGGGAATACCTAGGCATTATTGCCGGTCCGCTGGATCACAGCAAACTAATTCAAGATTTATTAACAAACTACGTACAATATCCAAGTAATTGTGCAATTAAGAGCATGTTTGGATCCGATTGACTAATTGTTAGTCTGAACTAATAATTAATCGACTAATTATTAGTCCATTGGCTGTTTGGAGGAAAGACTAATTGTTAATCCATACTTCAATAAAATGTTTATTTTACCTCTGACTAATTATTAGTCTACATATGTTTAGATCAATGAATAATTGTTAGATCACAAATTGTATTTTTCGCCATGTATTTAAATTTTGTACAGTTTTTCTGCTATTTTCTCAAGTTTACTTTCGCGATTTATTTAACATAAATATACTATAATATAATCAGAGCAACATAATAAATCAATTAATTAAAAAAATAATTGAAAAAATTGGTCCATCATCTATCTAGTTATGACCATCAATTGAAAAAATAATACCAAAGAAGGACGACGATGATATAGAGACAAGGCTTCATGTTTCCGATTCTGATCCGATAGTTTCATTGTTTCCGAGTTGGTTTCCGAAAATAAAAATTAAAGGCATTTTAAGTTTTTTATTGTATCCACTAATTGTTAGTCGAAATTAGTCTCTATTAGTCTCCTCCATTGACTAATTGAAAAACAATTAGTCCATGAAAGTAAAAATTAATCTCTCTATTAGTCTGTTCGTTTGGAGAAAATTAACTAATTTTTAGTTGACAAACAATTAATCGACCGGATTCAAACAGTCCCTAAGCATTAGCTTTTCCACAAGTATCTTATCAGACTAAAAATGCTACTATTACTCAATATGTCGACTAAACAATGATAAAACCCTAGCTGACCCCTCCAATACCTTGGGTCCACTCAGCTCGATGACTTTGTGACCACGAGGAGGTACGTAGAGCGAGTACCTAGCCAATGAGGCTTTAACCGCATCGGAAGGCGCACGCGAGAAAGCCAAGGCACGATCTCAAGAGCCGGCGCACGAAGCCGCCACGGCGTGTCCCGCTGAGGACGTCGTCGAAGCTCACGTACCCCGGCGCCGTGTGGCACCGCTTCAAGACCATGCTACAATTTTCATCATCTGCCCGCGGCCCGTCGCCGCAGCACCCGCGCCGGACGATGCCACCACCAGCACCGTTGCTAAGCGACGAGTTCTTCGAGTAGAGTCGCCGCGCGCTGGCCGAGCGTGCGCCGCTGATCCCGCGCCCGCCGTTTTGGTGGTCGCCGCCGACGGCGCCGTCGTCATGGTAGCCCCGGCTCAGGAGCTGCTGGCAGGAGATTGGCGCCGACGCCATCGGAGAGGCAGAGAGGCGACGCGCGAGGAGGCCGGCCGGGAATCTAGTTTGGTTGTTGCGATTATGGTGACTCTGATTAGGAAGGTTGTTATACTGGTTTACAATTTTAAAGCCACGCGGTCAGTTCTTATCGAAGCTAGACTGCACCATGGGCGTCTGCAATGGGCCTGATCTGGCCCAGCTCGGGTTTGTCATGGGCCGGTGTCTAACGGACTCAAATCCTCTCGCCCGTAGGGAATAATGCAGATATGCACGGAGAATTTAGATAGAATTTTTACCGTTCGATTGAAGATGAACGCACCAGACGTGTCGCTACAGTAATTCGTCGAACAGTAAATTTTAGATGAGCAGTAACATATTTTACTGTAGCCATACGGATATGAAAATATTCATGCAATAATTACTGTAGCAGACACGCTGCAATAACTATATGTGATTGGGTGCGGTGTCTAACAATATGCTTCTTTGTTTTCGCAGAGATCGGGGTGCGGCCGTGCGGGCCTGCGGCCACGGGATGGGATATAGGTCACGCTCACGTCACGTAAATGCTTCAGCGATTCAGCAGCCTGGTCCACCACACGCGCAGCAATGCAACGGCAGTTATTAGATGGCGGCATTCAAAAGATTCCGGACGGGCTTAACCCCGAGGCACTGCGAACATGTCGGATGCTTGCAACAGGCAAGCAAAATACTCCAGCCTGCAGCTGCCACCGTGAGATTCCTCAGCTCAAATTAGCAGGCAGAATCTGCACACGCCCGCTGACGGGTGGGGAAGCGCCAACTCGAGGCGTGGACACGGCGGCAGCAGCTTGCACCTGCCTTGCGCCCGGTCCACACCTCCCCACAGTTGTTGAGTCACGGGAACGAACGCCGCCCACGCCAAGACCTGCCTCGCTGTTCGCCCGCCGCTGCTCCCGCGGTTCACCTGATTCCAGTAATTGTAAGTCCACTCCGTGGCCACCCGCTATATCGCGTCACGAATCCCCGGCCTGGCGGGTTTCGTTCGGTCGCTCTCGCCTCGTCCTTGTACATCGAGCTGCCCACCGCACAGTGACAGTCTCACTAGCTCAGGATCCACCCCGATGAAGGGCATGGACGGGATGGGGCCGATGGCGCCGGCGCCGCCGCACGGTGGCCACGAGCTGCCGCCACACGGAAAATCCTCGGCCTCGGCGTCGGGGCACGCGGCGGCGTCGATGACGACGACGCAGATGTCCTTGTTCTGGGGCGACCGCGCGGTGGTGCTGTTCGCGGGGTGGCCCGGCGAGCGCGGCGCGGGCGCGTACGTCCTCTGCCTCGTCTTCGTGGCGGGCCTCGCCGCGCTCGCCGAGGCGCTCGCCGCCGTCACGCGCTGCGT
>BCLF01000006.1:1746153-1767788 GCA_001602275.1 Zoysia japonica | reverse complement strand
CTCGCGCGCAGCAGGGTGCACACGGCCGCCGCGCGGGGGACCGGGACGGGGAGCGCCGCCGCCGCAGCCGCCGCCGACCCGGACCGCGAGCAGCACGGTGGCGTACGGCACGGGGACGGGTCCAAGGCCTAGCTAGTAGGAAGCGAGTCACAACGCAGTTGGGTTAAAAAATTTGCTCGTGTTCGTCACTTTGTTGTTGTCCTGTGTTTGGTAGGCTCTGGAATTCTGTCTCTGACTGGCCTTTGTGTTGCGGATTATCAGTTTATCTCGTTGTTAAAGGAAATTCTCGACTGATTAAAGTACTCTGTATTATATTAGGGGGGAACAAGATTTTTTTTCCGGATGAGACGCTTGTCTGCCACTCTATCCTCTGTGTGAACGGATGAAAAGAGATGCTTTTGAACTGTGCGACAGGCCTGGTAACAGTAAAATTGCAACGGGCCTTGAAAGTTTCGGCCCAACGCGACGCAGCCCGCAGCAGAAATCGGCGGTTTCGCGTGATACCCACATCAGTGGGTCTCGGCCTGAGACACACAAATTCGTGCGATTCCAAGCGGTAACTGGTGAAGTGGACCCCGAGAGCCTCGTTTTTCACAAATCTAAGCCCAGTCCAGCAAGGCCTGCTCGAACTGTACGTGCGTGTGTTCGGCCCAAACGCACCTTCACAGAGGCCCAGCCGACGCTGTCTGCGCTGCTGCTGTTTCTGCTTCAGCGCGCCGGAGCGCGCGCCGCAGGAGCATCAAATTACATAAGCTTTTCCGCAGATAATGCCACTTACGCGCTTTTTAGCGTCCCTCTCGCTGAGCTTTAGAAAGCTGCCTCTGCCTGCAGGGTTAGACAGAGGAGCACAACGCGCGCTTAGTTCCTCTTCCTCGGCGCGCCACTGCCCGCCCCTTCTTTGCCGTGCACAGATCCACCACTCCTCCTACCTAGCTCACAAGGAACCTAACTGCCGCCGCTTCGATTTGGTAGCCAGAGAAAGAGAGAAAAGAAGGGCTTGCATCGATTAGGGTTCTTTTCTGCTTTCGTCTTTGCAGCATTGCTCTCTCTCTCTCTCTCTCTCTCTCCTCTCTCACCCCTCTCCGTTCTCTGGTGGTCGTTCCTCAAACTGCGCATATATACTTTCCTCTCCTTGGAGAGCGCTCCTTTTGGGGCGAATGGCTTTGTGATGATTAGGGCTGGGCCTTTTGCTTCCCCTTTCGGGCCATATGCTACCACCAAAGATTTCTTTGACTGTGACCACTACCTCTCTCAGATCAGGACTAGTTTGAAAGGATCTTGCATATATACGCTGATCAGATTCAGAGCTCGCACTCTACGGACACTACGCCATCCGGAATCCTAGAAAGAAGGCTGCCGCCGGCCGGGCCAGCCCTCTGCGGCAGTTCGTGGTGCCATGCATCCACTTGATCAGAAAGAAACACTCTAGTCACGCACTAAATTCATGAAACCACGAAGAACAACCTGTGCTCTCCATGAGAGGAACGTACTCATGTGAGTACTAACTGCTGCTCTCTGGAGTAGTATTAGCTCACAAGTGATAGTGAGCTCTGTGGAGACGACGATGATTGAGCAATGACGGGAGATCTCTTGGGATGGAAGAGGCGTGAGGGTGAAGCCGCGCGTTCCTGATCTGACCGATCGATCGATCGATCGTAAGCTCCGGGTCAGTAGCTACCGGTTAACCGACCCCTTTTCTCCGTTCGTATCCCCATAAAGAGCAATGTTTCCAGCAGCGCAACTTTTGATGCAAACACATACTAGAGTATGTACAGTAATGACCGGTCAATGATCCTGTAAACCTCGCTTTGTTTACATGTGCGCTTTAGCTTTTCGTTCCCTGACTGATCGATACTCCGGATCGTACCAGCAGCAGCACCCATATTTAACACTGCTCCGAGGATTTCTGGCACCTTGGGTTGGGGCGTTACCATATGCTACCTTATGTGTATCTACCGAAATATATATGCATATGTTATGACTCTTGATCATCAAATGAGCTACTACATCTTATATAGTACTCCAGTAGTTTTCAATTTGTTTTCTCGTTAGTGTGGCACTGAAACCTTAGAAGTTGCCTAAACATTGTGAAATGTGTCAACTTCTGGTTCTAGTTATTACTAAGTGAGAGCTTTTTCAGGAGCAGAAATTGATGCTGAAAAAGCCCCTACTTTGCTGAACATCATGAGGCTGTTTAATCAATTTCTGAGCTAGCTCCTACTACAGCTAATTGTGTGATGCTAGCTAATCTCTGCCATGCATGATGCATTCACACACATACACACAGAGCGTAAGGGGGAACGCTTTATTCCTTATACTTTGATGAGTCCAGGGAGAAAGAGGCCGTACACAGTTCCCGATTCTTTTAGGGCACAAAAGACCTCTCTCTCGCAGAAAAAGAAAACCAATTTAAATGGGGCCCCTCAAAAGATGAGAGGTCGCTGCAGGCCACATCAGATCGATCAGATCCTATCGATCGATCACATAAAGCATCGTATGTTGTATCACCATCATTGCATGATCAGTCCCATACCCTGTTCTTAACGTGACTGATTGTATGTATAATACACGTTATGATCTTTTTTTGTCAGAAACTGCAACAACTTCGACTTGTTAGTGTAGTGGCTATATGTTCACAGGTACTAATATTTTTTAGAAAGAAAATAGAGTGGAAGCTTTAGGGTATATAATTCATATTGTTTGTTAACTGTATTGGGTTCTGGATATATGCATCACATCGCTGCATTATTCTAATATGTTTTTTTAAGTGCCTTTTGTCGGGAAAGTCATGCCGTGTCTGAACTCTAAATGTTAATTTAAAGGCGTAAAAAATGGATAAATTCTCACATGAACTATATAGTTGTTAGAAAGAGATCCGGTGTCATTGTCGAATCCCAATGAAACAAGCCCAAATTTGCAATTGTCTCCCCTTATAGCAGCCTAACGTGACACTTCCAATTTGAAATTTTAGTCACCGAATTGCATTAAGACTGAAAGCGGATTAATATCGTTCCATGACCTGTGCGCCGTGTTATACATTTTATGTTGCTTGTTACTCCTAATTCTCTACAAAGAAACGTAGAGGCCATGATGATGGATTTCTTGTGGTTTGTGCTGGACTGATAGTCCCTGCTGATCGATTGCTTTTGGACGTGATTGGAAATGGACATGCTAGCTACGACATGTTGAAATACGCGTAGATCGTATCTCTTCGATCTGTAAACTTCACTGTGCCTTTGTATGCGGAGCCATCTCGAACAACGCATGGACTGTTCCAATGATCAGTGCACATTCGTCACCTGTTCAAATCCTTCCGGCTGATGAGGTTCGAAATTCTATGTTCGCCTTTGCTCACTTTGATGCGCCCATGCATAAAATTTAGCTCTTGATGCACTGGGTCATTCTTTAGAGGCAGCAGATCACATGCAAAAATCTGGTCGCAAAGATACAGCAGTTGATACTACTCCACTGCACTACTACTGTTTATCGTGTATGCGTCCATATGATCTGCTTTCTGACGGTCATATGTAGACTGAGATCGTGGTATACTAGTATCTTTTTTTTGAGAGAGAGAGAGAGAGAGAGAGGAAAGCTGAGGTGCCTTTGTATCTGCTTTGTCATCACATGCATTGTACCCGTATCGCTCTCCTTTCCTTTTTCCCACCACAAAATCCACTTTGGAATTAAAAAAAAACATGAGTAAAGAACAACCCAGCAGCCCTCCCTAACAAGAAAAGCACAAATCCACACACCGATATCCATCCTTCACCTCAATACCTCAGCCCTGCTATAAAGATGAACACTAACCAACATGAAAAGCAGCAGCACCACATCCACCACCGGCAGGTGCAGCGACCCCCTTCTATATCTACGCGGACACCTGATAGATTTCACCCTCCTCACCACCACTGCAACCACCACCGGTACGGTGCTGCGTCAGGTTGATCGATCTCGCCACGGCTGGTTTGCTGCTAGCTAGCTATAGGTGGTGCGGTGAGAGAGAGTTGAGATGAGGACCGGGGGTTGCACGGTGCAGCAGTCGCTGACGGAGGACGCGGCGACGGTGGTGAAGCAGGCGGTGAGCCTCGCGCGGCGGCGCGGGAACGCGCAGGTGACGCCGCTGCACGTGGCGAGCGCGATGCTGGCCGGGCCGGGGGGCCTGCTGCGCGCGGCGTGCCTCCGGTCGCACTCCCACCCGCTCCAGTGCAAGGCGCTGGAACTCTGCTTCAACGTCGCGCTCAACCGCCTCCCCGCGTCGGCGGCGGTCGCCTCGTCGCCGCTGCTCGGCGGGCACGGCCACGGCCACGTCCACCACCACCACTACTACCCGCCGTCGCTGTCCAACGCGCTCGTCGCGGCGTTCAAGCGCGCGCAGGCGCACCAGCGGCGCTGCTCCGTGGACAGCCAGCAGCAGCCGGTGCTCGCCGTCAAGATCGAGCTGGAGCAGCTCGTCGTCTCCATCCTCGACGACCCCAGCGTCAGCCGCGTCATGCGCGAGGCCGGCTTCTCCAGCACCCAGGTCAAGGCCAACGTCGAGCAGGCAGTGTGCAGCACCGAAACCACAGCGGCCACCGCTCCTAAACCGAACCCTAACCCTAGCAGCACTGCCACCGCAGCACCACCTACAGAAACAAAGGCCAAGCGGCCACTTGACCACGTCCGCGACGAAGACGTCGCCGCCATCCTGGACTGCTTGGCCACCCAGAGAAAGAAGAGGGTTGTTGTGGTAGCCGAGAGCACTGCCACGGCCGAGGCCTTGGCATGCGCGGCCATCGACAAGATCAAGAGAGCCGAGGTGAAGCACGACGCGCTGCGTGGCGCGCAGGTCGTCAGCCTCCGCATTTCCTCGTTCCGGGACAAGCCAAGGGAGGAGGTGGAGAGGCGGCTCGGCGAGCTGAGGTGCCTTGCCAGGGGCAGCAGGGGGCCGGTGCTGCTCGTCGTGGAGGACCTCAAGTGGGCGGCCGAGTTCTGGGCCGGCCACGTCCAGAGCGGGAGGAGAGGGCACTACTGCTCCGTCGAGCACGTCGTCACCGAGGTGCGCGCCCTGGCGGGAGCCGACGGCCGCGACCACGGCCTGTGCTGGCTGCTCGGGTTCAGGACGTACCAGGCCTACACGAAGCACCGGACTGGGCAGCAGTCGCTGGAGAGCCTGTGGGGGCTCCAGACGCTCACCGTGCCCGCCGGCAGCCTCGCATTGAGCCTCGCCTGCGCCTTCGACGACAGGTAAACCCGGCTGTCCTGAACAGTATAGTGCAATGAAAAGTTGTCAAGTTTTCCGGTTCAGTGCGTCACGTCAGGTGTAGTGAAGGAATCCACCCGAAGTGAAATGTCCCTGACCATTCGTAACTGAGCTGGCTAGTTGTAGCGATAGCGTCGATGTGTCACCCCTGCATTGCGCAATGCGCTCTGCCCTTTGCTCTTTTGCCGACCATGAATGTGAGTGAAAGCTTGCATCTCTTTTGCGTGCTTTGTGGGCAAAAGCTTTAACTAGCCTTCACATTCCCTCTTTTGCTTTTCATGCTTATTGACAGTTTTAAAATTTTGAATAACATTTTTAAGTTTGAACACCAAAAAGTTCAGAACCTTGTTTACATATATTATTCATATAATTAATGTGTTACTTATTTCGGTACGATTATTTTCAATGTCACTATTATGCATGGACCTTGCACAATAGGCCTGGTAACAGGCCAACACAAATGAACTAATTATGATGGAGCCTGATAATAAGAGCCGATTTAGTTTGTCAAAGAGTAGGATGAGCATTTTTACCACCCCTACGGCTATGCACGGTAGACGGTACACCGGCAAAGAGGTGGCTGATTTTATGCACATGTCGACGCGGTGAGGTGACCGTGGAATCTTATTCCGTTTGTTCTTTCTGCAGTGCTCTAGACACGGTCAATCAGTCCATGAAAGCGAGCCCTGACGCGGATGGGAACGGACCGGTGTCTTGCTGGCCACTTTTGGGCGGCAACCAGCTGCTCCCCAGATGCTGCGGCGATTGCTCTGCCGCTAGGATTGACACGAAGGCAGCAGTGCCGCGCCCGTTCGTCTCGTCGACGTCGAGCCTCCCTTCGTGGCTTCAGCATTGCCGTGGCCAGGTACTACTTTCGAATATAACGCTCATCATTATGTAGTACGATGAATGAAGCATGATGATATAATGATATTAAATAATCCTACTTTGCACAAGTTCTAATTAGTCGTCACAAGTCATACGTATCTGAAATTTGTTGTGGCACTTTATAGGAGACGTCTACGCATCTCACGGACCTTGGCAAGACAGCATGGAGCTCCATCTGCAGCAAACCGTCGCAACGGATGACGCTGCACTTCTCCGCGCCGGTGTCTCCCGCCTCCTCCGTCTCCTCCTACGAGCACGGACAAGTACACCAGCTGCACCACCAGCCTCGCCACTCATGGCTCCTCGCGGACCTCGAGGCCACGCACCCGTGGAAGCCCAAGCGCGAGACAAGCGGGAAGTCCAAGTCAAACGACTCGGGCCCTTCCATCGGCTCCGTGGAGGTGGAGTGCCGTACGAGTGCCAGGTTCAAGGAGCTCAACGCCGCGAACCTGAAGGCTCTCTGTGGAGCCCTGGAGAAGGAGGTGCCGTGGCAGAAGGAGATCGTCCCGGAGATCGCGAGCGCCGTCCTCCAGTGCCGTTCCGGGATCGCCAAGAGGCGCGACAAGTCAAGGTCCACGGACGCCAAGGAGGAGACGTGGATGTTCTTCCTCGGCGGCGACGCCCAGGGCAAGGAGAAGGTGGCGAGGGAGCTCGCGAACCTCGTCTTCCGGTCGCGGAACAGCTTGCTGTCCATCCGACTCGGTGCCGCCGCCGCCGCCGCCTCGCCGTCCGCCTCCGGGTCCTCCGACGAGGAGCACCGGAGCAAGCGGCCACGGACACCGTCACCTGCGGCGGGCGGCAAGCTGGCGTACCTAGAACGGCTCTACGATGCTGTCTCCGAGAACCCTCACCGCGTCATTGTCGTGGACGACGTCGCTCAGATCGACCGGGACTGCGAGCTCCGCATCAAGGAGGCGATCGAGAGCGGGGTGGTGCGAAACCGCAACGGTGAGGAGGCCGGCTTGGGTGACGCCATCATCATCCTGAGCTGCGAGAACTTCGAAGCCAGGTCTAGAGCTTGCTCGCCGCCGCCGAACAAGCAGATGAAGGTAGAGATCGGGGAGGCCAAGGAAGAGCAGAAAAGTGACCATGAACATGATGAGGTTGGCTCGTCGTCCACCCCTTCTTGCTTTGATTTGAACGTCAATGTGGAGAGTGATCTGGTGGATGAAGCCAAGGGCGATGATGTCAGTTTGCTCATGGCAGTCGACCGGACACTGTTCTTCAAAAGACGCGAGCCAGAACACTCGTGATCAACTGATGATCGTGTACACTGAAGGATCTATCTGCGTATCAGAAGATTGATGGAAGAAGCTAGATTAGTCGCATGCATGTCTAGTTAGCCCGTGTTTTTGTTATTTCACTTTCTTAATTAACTCCTTACTCTCTTAGTGGGGGATAGGGTGATCATGGTGTTAATTAGATAACTAGGGGTGGGAGGGGGGGGGGCGCTATATGTTTTACTGAAGACAAGAATGGAGGTGTTGTAAATTTATTTTGTGTGACGATGATGGTGATCAATGTATCTTTAAATTGGCTATGTATATCTTCTCATCAATTTACTGCAGATTTGCTTAGGTCTCCTTTGAAACTCGAGAATTTTTTTGTTCCTACATTTTTTTTCATAAAATTGAACTGATGCATCCCAAGGGGGTCGAATCCTTGAGTTACTTTTTGAGCCATTAAGTTAGAAATGCCCGACCAAATAATTACAATGTTTGCTCCAGAAAATGTTCGCCACACTCATTTCATTCTCTCTTGGATGTGATTAACAATGATGAAATATCTTCAGCGCCTCAAAAGAATATTCCCAGGTTCAATTCAAACAATATACAAGCTTCAGTTCATAAATAAAATGTTCCAAAAGCTATCTGTTTAGTCACCGGATAGTTTTTAGCAAAAGTACATATTCATACATAATAAAAATTTTTAATAAGGCCAAATGTACATGTAAAAGTCAAAAGCGACTAGTTTTCAGGAGCAGAGGAAGTAATCTATTATTAAAAGGGTTACACAGGATTGCAATGTTTAAACCAAAATTAGAATCCGATTTTTAAATGAACTTCTAGTTAAGTTTTTTGAGTGATTGCAGAGACGCCGGTGGCCTGCTGGCAAAACACGCAGGTGAGCGTTGAGCCGGCGGGGGTTCGAGCCCCCGTCCCGCACCCGCCTCCAGGAAGGCCGCGGCTAGAAAGCCAAATTTCAAAAAAATAAAATAAAATTTTAAGTGATCTTATAGTTTAGTTCTGATTTGGTACGTTATCGTGAACAAAATAACATTTTTGCTTTTTTAGAGAAAAACAATAGTTTTGCTTTGTGCATGAAGATATTTTTTTCTTAGCCCAAAGCTCATCCAGGAAATTTCTTGAGCCACGGCCTTTGTAGGAGCCTTATCCAGGCCGTTGAGCCCATGTACAGGCCCTTCCTTCGCCTGCTACGAAAGCCTAGAAAGTGTAGCCCATCGGCCGCAAAGGGGAAACTCCGTTGCCTTCGGCCCGTGCTTTGCTTGCAGATCCTGCGCGCTCGTCGTCGGTTGCCAACTCGCGAGCACGCGACGCCGTGGCGCACGCGCCGACGCTCGCGCAGCTGCCGCGTCGCCATCCGGTGACTGCTCACCCTACCTTTCACCCCGTCCCCATCCCACTCCCACTCTCACTCACAGAGCAGGTGTCGCGGCCGCGCCGACGCGAGCTCGAGGTTGAAAGGATTTCTCTGTCCGCCGTGCTGCGTTCATGCGTCGTGCGCGTGAGCGCGTCCCCAATTCCCCATCACAGCCACCATCGCTGCCAGAGAGAACGCCTGGAGGGCGCCGGTGTCGGCGCTGGCTGAGTTTTCATCCTCATAATAAGCTCCTACGCTACACGCAGGACGACAGAACGTGACGCACTGCCGAACTAACGGCACTTTCGAGCCCCAACCTTCTCTTCTCGCGTAGGCGAGTTGGTACTCGGTCGCTGTCCTCCTCCCAGATCCGGTCGCTTCTCCTTCGCTGGATCATTTGCACGGGCCCAGAAAGTCGCGCACCTAACTGCATCGCTTGAAAATTCCCCTTTTCATCCGTGACATAAAGTGTGGTACTCCTCTACAATGGCAAATAACTCTGGCCTCAATTTATTAATAGTGGAGTATTGTACAATGGGAAATAATTTACGACAAGCATAGTGTGTATGTAAATAAAGTTTTATTTCTGCATACAAAGGTTTTTTTTTTCGGAAAATGCGTACAAAGGTTTGGAAGGGGGAAAGAAATAAGACGACTGGATAAGTTACAACATTTCCATGCTACAAAGATTTACTTGCCGAGATCGACACAGCTAACTGAGCGCGCGAGAAACTGGCCGGCGACCGGCGTTCGTTCATTCCCTCACACGTCGACGGTACAGTCCGCGGGGTGCGTGAACTTGAGCGAGACGGTGCCGTTGCCGTTCCCACCTCCCGCGGTGGCGCTCACTGCGAAGGCGCCGCCGACGGCGCTGCCGCTGGTGGCGAGCAGCGCGGGGCAGTTGACGAAGAGTTGGTAGCCGCCGGAGACCCAGCTACCGACCTTCCACTTGACGCGGCCGTCCAGCTTGACGTGCAGCAGCACGTACCCCGCCGCGATGTCCTGCTTCATGGCGTCCACCACGTACTGCGACACGGGGATCGACTCCCCGGACATGACGGGAGACCACACCGACTGGTCCTTGTGGCCCTGGTAGATCGCCGGCAGCGACACGGGAACCGTCACCGGCTCGTCGCGGTACGTCGTGAACGCGTGCAGCGTCTTGTAGTACACGCCGACGCGGTCGTTCGGGTTCCGCGACGCGATCGTCACCTTCAGATAGAGGCATTCATTCAGCGAGTCGAGTCGAGACAACGAGCCCAATTAGGCAATTATCACAACTACTGGTACCTGGAGCTTGAGGGAGAGCGCCGGGTCGCTGAGGTCGATGGAGTGGAGGTCCAGGTCCTGGATGTAGAACGACGGCTTGGACGGGTGGAGCGCGAGGTAGATGACGAGCACGACGAACCCCACGAGGACGGCGAGCGTGAGGACGCAGGCGCAGATGGAGCCGCAGCACCGCCGGAGGAGCCAGTCGCGGTGGTGCTTCTCCTTGCCCATGGCGAACAGGACTAACCTCAGCAGCTTCAGCGTGGACGCACTGCTAGTGCTCCCCAGCTCACTGAGCGCGTGCGAGTGTGCAGTGGGAGAGTTTGGTAGAAGCGGGTAGGGAGGGAGCGGCCGTGCTTTTAAGACTAAACTATAAGCGAGGTGGTGCGGCGCCGCGCTTTTAAAAGGGCAGTTGTTTTGGGGCGTAGGACGACGGACGGGGGCGGGACGAAAGGTACAGCTCACCTCGCCGAGATTCCTCTGCTTCTTCTGGTTTCCCTACGGCCTCCGCGTGGAGATGGAGGTGTTCGAGATTATTGCCGGCGGTCGGCGGAGCTGTCAAACCTTGCCACGATGAGCGAGTCCGCCGATGCTTGAGGTTTACTCCGTGGTAGCCGATCAATATCCTTGAGAGTTGAAACCTTCGAAGCTTTGATCTCTGAGGTCGATGCTGTTAGCACATGACGCTCGGCCGTGTCCTCTAGGTCATCGACACATGGTATGTCGTCAAATATACAAAAACGCGCATGGGTTTGTACTTCGTACCGCCGGCGCAACATGTTGCGTGGCGATGGACATACCCCCAGATGCTGATCTCTTACTGGTTACTAATCCTAGCCTCCATGGTGATCCGTGGAGCAGCACGACGCCACGGAAACCCCGCTCACCCCTGCTCATTTCTCCCATTTCACTGCATCTTACGACAC
Organism: Zoysia japonica; assembly: GCA_001602275.1. Lineage (NCBI taxonomy): Eukaryota > Viridiplantae > Streptophyta > Magnoliopsida > Poales > Poaceae > Zoysia > Zoysia japonica. The sequence continues at coordinate 1,756,865 of BCLF01000006.1, read as the reverse complement.
CCGGCCGTTCGGAGGCGTCTGCGCGGTGGATCGCCCTGGGAGCCGGAGTCGGAGGTTCGCAGACCATCGCCGGTTGGTGCGCCGTAACACGCAAGCTAGAAGCTCCAAGCACGCGTCGCCGCCCGGCCGTTGGTTCCGACGTCGCTTCACGGAACCGGGCCAACAAGAGCGCGCGCCCCAAAGAAAACCGCATCATCATCGTCACCACCGGCTACTACTAATACAAAACAGAGGAAACTGGGGCAGCAGAGCGGGCGCCCTCCGTTCCTTATCCCATCCAACATCCCCACCGACTCCGCCCTGTGCCCTATGGCGCGGTCCGCTCGGCGCACCTCCATGAAAGCCTGTCCCTCAACTACTAATCGGCTAATCGCGAAACCACTAGTCGTTTTGTGATCTTTGTTTGTGTCGTCGGTGAGATCGTTCCAGGGTTATGGCTCATGCACAGAAGCTCTTGCTTTTGATCGCGGTGTTACTGCTTACTGCTCCCTCCGTTTCAAAATATAAACATTTTTAATTTTAATTAAAGTCAAATTTTATCACTTTGATCACTAATAATATATAATTATTAATATTTTATGATATAATAATTATGTATTTTTATTCATCATTAAATAAAATTTTATAAAAAATATATTTTTATATTAAAAATTATATATCTTTTAGATATTATTGATAAAAGTTAAAATTTTTTGACCTCATCTAAACTTAAAAATGCTTATTCGAAGGGCTGAAGACTCTAAATTGACAATGTCAGTTTCGGAGGAACATGGAGCACTCCTGCTGCTTGATCAGACAGGGTCGATCAGCAATTTTAACGTGCTTTTCTTCACACGTACCACTTTCTACTACGTTTCAGCTAAAGCTTTCAGATAAAAAGCTCCGGAACAGAAAGTAACGGGGGAGCTTTTGATTCGGATCGCTTTCGTTCGATCCTACGGACGCAGCTTATGTGAGTCACCTCACCACTAGTACGTACTCCAGTCGAGAAAGGCCGTCTCCGCTGCCCAAGGGGATCTGCATCCGAGGGAATCCTGCAAACTCCACAAAAGCTTGGGCAAAAGGGGGAAGCTCTTTTCAGTAGCTTAGTCTGGAAGTAAGATGCATGACCTGATATAACTTGGAAGAAGAGCTGAAAAGCCTGAAACTGGAGTAGTAACTAAGTACCGGCGATTGACCAATTTTCGCAAATTTAACCAGATGGATGCTGCGTCGTCGACCAGAGATTGGTTTCGACCGCATGACCGCACCCGGACACACAACTCATCATCAGTACTCCACAAGAATACAAGAGCTCAGGATGTGTGTATCTTAGCACTGATACACCCAGGACCATTTCTACTTGGAAGTACAGAGCACCATGGCTCCGTCATCCGCCCAGCTTCACGCCACGCCGAAACCCGCTTTGTTATGGCCGCGCGGTCGCAGCAGGCGGGCCTTCCTCCCGTTGCCGGGACGCGTCACCTACCGCGTCCCATCTTTTTTTGTTCCTTTTTTCGGTTTATTACGGTTGGTAGTGCAAAGTATGTGGGGAATTATTTGATGGACCTACGATGCGAAGCTCTGCTCCGCACTATTTTTGCTGGGCCACCAGATGTGCGCTACAACCTACAACTAATCGTCGTGGAAGTTGTTATTTGTGGAGGAGCTTGGAGTAGCCATAGGTCATACAACATACTCTCTCCTTTTTTTTTTTTTAATTTACAGTCGCTATTGATTTTTAAATTCAACTTTGATCATTCATTTTATTCAAAAAAATTTGATAAATTTTATATATTTTTATATAATTTGATTTATCACTAGAGTTATTCGAATCACAACTTAAAATTTTATATATACAACTTTTTTAATAGAGTAAATTTCACAAAACTACAATTAGTTTGTCAAAATCATCACAAAACTATAGATTTAAAAAACTATTTCACAAAACTACAGATTTAATATATCTATATATCACAAAACTACATATTTTACGATTGATGTATCACAAAACTACAAATTTAAAAGTCACAAAATTCATAGTTTTATGATACATCATTTACAAAATATGTAGTTTTGTGATATACTTTCTTAAATCTGTAGTTTTATGATATATAGATAGACTAAATCTGTAGTTTTATGAAATTTTGTGTTAAATCTGTAGTTTTATGATAGTTTTGACAAAGTAGTTATAGTTTTGTGAAATTTATTTTTTTTAATAAGATGAATAAAAGCGTTGATCGTAAAAGTTAAGCACGACTTCAATTTAAGAACAAACGGAGGAGTTCATACCGAAAACGGATCCATTGCCGCACGACAGGCTGTCCGGGTGGCTGTCGGGCGGGCCCGGGGCCCACGTGGCAGTGGCCGGCGCGCACGGCAGCGGATCCCCCCGCGTTCATATCTGGTGCCCTGACCACTGGTTCGGTCTTGTATTTATGGTTGGTTGCATACGACGCTTTTGTAGGGTTGATGAAAGTTGATTCCCTGTCAAAATCAGCGAAAGTTTAGGAAATAATTTGTCACCAGATAGATCATATGCACTCGGTAGGCCTCCAGCAACCTAGAATATAAACAACAAAATAAAATATAAGACAATATAGATGTAGTTTGTTTACTATGGAAATTAAAATCTGCCCCTACATAACAATAAGCTTTGCTGCCAAATATCAGCCAGGGAAAAAAAACTAAGTTGAGAGATAAAATACTATAATCAATTGAAATAATAGAAAAATGATTTCTCAGTCTAAGCAAGCAAAATGACATTGCCAGCAGTTCACATAAATATGATTGATCGTAAATTAGTGAAGACATTATAGACATTATTAGAAGAAACTTTAGGCTAGTCATAATTGTTTTCCCTTTCAAATGGAACACAATTGCTCCAGCAGGAATACCTACAAGAGCACGTTGCCGGTACCACGCACTGCCACCACGTGAACCAATGCTTGCAGTTTTGGTCATTTTCATGATACCTTCTTTATCCATAGTTGCTCTGAAATTGTAGCCTTCCATCTTCCCAATAAGCTAAAAACAGAATTTTATAGTCAAAATTGTCCTATTAGTATCATCATGTATCAAAACAAACGTAAAAAATGTTAATCCAAAGATGCGTATCAACAATACAATATCGGGTACTGGAAGTAAAAAAAAAAAGTACCCTTAAATACACGCCTAATACCTTTTATATGATTTTCCAAATTTTGAACATAAATTCACGAAATAAATATTCCAAAATAATCAACAAAAAATATAAATGCTGCTTTTACCATGACGTAGCCCCAAAACATTTTTTTACGGACTGCAGCTCCAGCGTTGAAGAGATCGACAGCTTCGACCGATGGGGGCATCCGGCGACGACGGGAGGGCGGTGTCGCTACCTGGTGAAGGCGTGCATTCGGTGGCGGCATCCGACCGGTGAAGGCCTGCAAGCACGGGGCGGGAGCCATCGAGGACGTGGGAGCCGCAAGGGCAAGGGGGCGGCTCCGTGTTCCAGCGACGGCGAGCATTTGGTGGTGGGAATAATCGAGGGCGGTCGAGCGACTGCGGACTCCGGTGACGGCAAGGCGGGACAAGGCGAGGGTGGCCACCTGGCGGCGGCATCCGGCGACGGCAAGCGCTCGGCAGCCGGATATGGCAAGTGCCGTCGTCCTCCGAAGCACTCCCTTGATTATCCCTGCACGGAGCTGCTCCGTCTCCGACGGCTCGTCGCCTACCTTGGCCGCTCCATCTACGTGGATGCCTACCACGCGTATGCTCCTTCGAAACTCCTCATTTTGATTCGTTCACGATTACCATTCGTGCGATTGACCAGTCTTCCTGTCCGTCGGGCCGATTTATCCAGGGCTAACAGGGGGATGCGTGCCATCTTCCAAGTGAGTGACCTGGTGAAGCAGATCAAGGCGGGCCAACTGCAGGAGGCGTTTTCCTACGTCATTAGATTCGTCCCGTTGCACAAATCGAGTGACGAGGCAACAATCCTTGCGCAGTTCCTCCGGGCCCCCTCTTGACCATCAACACCTTTGCCAGCGGCCAAAACATCGAGGCAGGCATGCTTTGCAACTGGTTCAAGAGCATCTACAAGCACCCTGTGCTCGCCGAGTACCCCTGCTTCACCACCGTTGTGGACTGTGTCCTCTTCGGGCGCCCAGATTTTTTTAGGCATGGCATCTCTTAATTCGACAAATAGTGTAGATCGATCAATCTGTGCAGCGTATGCTTAGTTGCTTACCACTTATGTTTTCTCATTCAGAGCCTACCTGGATTGGCAACTCGTCAGGATCAAGGCACCGGAGTTGGTGGAGGAGATGGTCTACAAGACTCCTGAGCTCAGCCTCAGGCTGAAATTCCCACGCGGCCGGAACAACCTGTACCACGTTCTGCCCATTGGGTCCTCGTAAGCAAGGGTGCATGCACATGGCAGCGACGCAAGCTTCTTCCATCGTAATAATAATGCCATTTGCACTTTCCAGTGCTAAATGTCGACTCATCATTTACTGTTGCAGCCTTCGTCGAAGGCGTCAACTGAAGAGCTTAGGTCCGAAACAATCCGCCGATCTTGCCTAGTTCTACCTTCAGATAAAGAAGAGGTAAAAAAAAAAAATGCCGTTTCTGCTGGCTGCCCTTTTCAACTCCCAGACTTCTATGTTGGTTCTTCAATCTGTGCAGGCTGCCTTCTTCAGGCCATGGTGAATATTGTGGTTCTTCAGGTATCATAACGTTACTGAACATATTTCCAGATAATTTCGTCTTTTTTAGGCTCATACACATGTTTTGTAGGGCATATTTGCTCTTGGTTAATAGTATTATATTATTATGTTGTTGCAGTGAATAATGTCTGAGCTTTTAACTGCAGGATCAGTGAAGGGGCAAGGGGGGATGCTGGTAGCGCTACTTGGTTCGTGCATCTAGTTTGCCACCTGTCTTCCCTTAGTTTTTGTTAACTGTTCACACGTAGATCAGTTTGGTACATGCAGGGAGTATTGAAATTAACACAAATGCACCACGATCAGACTGGACCATCCATCTTGCAAAATATGGAGCCGAGCCGCTATTATTCTCACAGACAGACATAGTTTTGCTCGTCAAGCTTATTAGACCTTCTATTGATGCCTCCAAAGCAGCATATTCTTATTGTTGTGGGGGCCTGGCGCGGCCCGATCACGGCCCAACATGGTCCGTGCCGTACTTGGGCGACGTTCGAGCCATGTCGGGCCAGCCCTAGTGCCAGGACTAATTAGCCCCCTCTAAGCACAAATGAGAGATGCAGATGCCCAACACCTCCCGCTATCCTTCTGTACGTCGCATCCCTCTACCCACAATGCCATGAAGACAGGCTTACACATCCAACGATTGTTACGACTTCACGTTCCGCCACTGCATTGTCAATTTGTCATGCTCGCCGTGATGCCGGCATTCCGTTTTGTCGTGCTCCGTTAGGAGGCCGGTGTCCTTGATGGTGAATTGACTGCAAGATTCACGGCAAGCCTAGCGGCGACAGCACTTGCAGCAAGCCTACGGCGCTCCTTCAGTCCAAGACAACGAATTGTTGTTATCTTTTCTCTTCTGGGTCTAGAAGTGTAGATCCGAGAGTTTCTGTGTCAGTAATAGATCTGTGGTTCGGAGGTGGTCAATACCTTCGGATCCGGTCGTCGGAGTCGAGGAAGACGATCCGGCCATTTGCCCTTTATCGATGCGGTCCTCTGCGCTTGGGTAGCGTCGGTCGGTGAAGAGGGTAGTGGCGTTGGAGTCACGGCGACGTCGTCGATCTCTCGGTGGCGGCGGTCGTCGTGGCGGTGAGGCTTCCCGTCGGCACAGCGCTCCCTCACAGATCGGGTTTAGAGATGTCGGTGGGGTGCGGCGGTACGGACGAACTTAGGTCATGAGTTTCGGCCGGCCCCCCACCTCTATTTATTGTGGCGCTGGCGACAGGGGCCCACCAGCCATAATGGGCTGGGTGCCCTCGATCAGGGCGCGATTAGGTCAAGGGCCCATTAAGGCCGTTGGGCCAAAACAGGTAGAGATCCATTTCTAACATTCTCCCCCTTGATCTCACTTTTTTACTTTTATCTTTATTACTTTTAACTTCACTCATTCCATTACAGGTTAATGCATAGAACTGTCTCATCGTCACGATCAATCGCCGATAGACTTAACAGCTACAATACATTTTTCTGTTCTGAAATAGTTATTATACATTTTGGGCCATCTTTTATTTCAAGAGTCACAGGCTTTCCCTTAAACCCATGCCGACAACATGTTCAATAAATACTTTGGGTGGTAAGCCTTTAGTAAGCGGATCCGCTAGCATCTTTGCGGTGCTTATATGCTCAAGACTTATGATTTGATCCCGAACTTTATCTTTCACAACATAGTACTTTATGTCAATGTGTTTGGCAGCACCACTTGACTTATTGTTGTGTGCATACGTTACTGCGGGTTCGTTATCGCAGTACAATTTAAGTGGTCTATAGATGTCGTCAACCACTTTTAAACTGGGTATGAACTTTTTAAGCCAGTTCACTTGCCCCGTAGCCTCATAACATGTACAAACTCGGCATACATTGTGGACGATGTAGTGACGGTTTGCTTTGAGCTTTTCCACGAAATAGCTCCTCCAGCGAGAGTAAACACATATCCGGATGTAGACTTTCTATCATCTTCCGCATAATCAGAATCTGTATACCCCACTATATGGAGTGAATCTGATTTTCTGTATGTCATCATGAGGCCTTTTGTTCCTTGCAAATAGCGCAAGACTTTTTTTATCAGTTTCTAATGCTCTATTCCAAGATTGCTCTGAAACCTGCCAAGTAACCCGGTAACAAATGCTAAGTCAGGGCGTGTACATACTTGAGCATACTGTAAGCTTCCGACAGCTGAAGCATATGGAACCGCTTTCATTTGATCGACAAAACCTTTCGGTTGTGCCATGTAAACATTTTTCTCCAAATCCCCATTGAGGAATGCTATCTTTACATCCATCTGATGTAACTCTAAATCATAATGAGCCACTAGTGCCATTATGATTCTGAAGGAATCTTTACATGAGACCGGTGAAAAGGTCTCATTGTAATCAATCCCTTCTCTTTGAGTAAAGACTTTTGCTACGAGTCGTGCTTTATATCTTTCTACATTCCCTTGGGAGTCGAGTTTTGTCTTGTAGACCCATTTACATCCTACTGTTTTGGCTTCTTTAGGAATTACTTTTAAGTCCCAGACTTTATTAGCCTTCATGGACTTCATTTCTTCTTCCATGGCTACAAGCCATTTTGAAGAGTTTTCGCTTCTCATGGCTTCTTTAAATGAGGTGGGATCATCCTCCATTTGAAATTCTTCTGTCTGATAAACTTCATAGTCATCAGAAATAGCTGATCTTCTTACTCTTTGAGACCTTCTCGGGGCCTCTTCATTCTGTACATCTTCTGTTTGAGGCTGTTGTTGCTCCCCCTCATCTGTGGCAATGGGTTCTATTGGATCCTGAGGAATAGGTTTCTCATTCTCATTCATTGTTGTCACAGGAGAAACAATAACAGGTGCTTGCACTACAGTATCTCGCACTGTCGGTGCAGCAACAGCAGGTAGTGTAAAGAATGGCTCTTGAATCATCGGAGTGGGCGCATACGCCCGCTTCTCTTCAAGATCAATCTCTCGAGCTACCATGCTCCCCCTCATCATCTCATCCTCTAAGAAGACAGCGTGTCTCGTTTCTACAAACTTTGTATGTCTATCTGGACAGTAGAAACGATAACCTTTTGACTTTTCTGGGTAACCAATAAAATGGCAACTCACAGTTTTGGGATCTAGTTTCCCAAGATTTGGGTTAAATACTTTAGCCTCAGCTGGGCTCCCCCACACTCGTAAGTGGTTTAACGAGGGAACTCTACCTGTCCACAATTCGTACGGTATTTTCGGCACCGACTTACTTGGTACTCTGTTGAGAATATGAATGGTGGTTTTTAACGCCTCTATCCACAAACTCAATGGCAGTGTGGAATAGCTCATCATGCTTCGCACCATATCCATCAGGGTACGGTTGCGTCTTTCAGCTACTCCATTTTATTGAGGTTCGCCCGGTGTAGAATACTGGGCCACTATTCCATTTTCCTGTAGAAACCTTGCAAAAGGTCCAGGAACTTGTCCATACGGGGTATGCCGACCGTAGTACTCCCCCCCCACGATCAGATCGAACTATCTTTATCTTTAAATCGTGTTGGTTTTCAACTTCAGCCTTAAATATCTTAAATTTATCTAAGGCTTCATTTCTTTCTTTAATTGGATAAATGTATCCATATCGAGAGTAATCATCCGTAAATGTTATGAACGAGTCATAACCATCTATACTCTTCACAGAAAAAGGACCACAAATATCCGTGTGAATAATTTGTAGAACTCCTGTGCTTCTTTTTGTATCTTTCTTAATTTTCTTTACATATTTTCCTTTAATGCAATCTCGGCATTGTTCTAAGTCTGAGAACTCTAGTGGAGGAAGAATATCATTCTTAACCAGTCTTTATATTCTCCCCCTCGAAATATGGCCTAAACGACAGTGCCATAATTTCGACGACTCATCTAGAGTTTTTTTTCGTTTTCTATTTTCATTTCGTTTTCTATTTTCATTCATAGACGAGGATTCGTTTATCTCGCACGAAACGTTATCATTATCGCATACGACATTCACATCATCACGTAGTGATAGCAAATAAAGTTCATTTTGTAAGATGGCAAGACCAACACATTCTTTATTAAAATTTATTTCACACTTGCTATTTTCAAAATGACAATCATAACCATCATTATCCAAACATGAAACACTAATCAAATTCCTCTGTAGTGAGGGTACATAAAGAACATCCCTAAGTATAAGAATAAAGCCATTAGCTAGCTCTAATGAAAGATCGCCAACGGCTTCAACTTCAGCTTAGACTCCATTTGCAACTTTAATGCATCTTTCTCTTCTTTGCGTAGTCCTCGTCGAACGGAATCCCTGCAATAAATTAGCAATATGAACAGTTGCTCCAGAGTCAATCCACCAAGTAGATTTCGAATATCGCACATATAGGGATTCATTTATAAAGGTAATAATGTTCTCACCTTTCTTTGCCATGATCATCTTTAAATATGAGGGACAATCCTTCTTGTAGTGTCCCGTCTTCTTGCAGTGAAGGCACTGATCTTTGTCCACTGCAAATTTGTTCTGTTGAGGCTGATGGACAGGGGCTTTTCTCTTGTTCTTTGAGAGTAGCTGTTAAAGTTCTTTCTTTTATTATCCTTCACATAGTTGATAGAACCACCATGTGAAGCTTTAATTCTGTCCTCCTCTTGCACATACATTGCTATGCACTTTTTTAAGTCCCAAGACTCGAGTTGCATATTATAGTTGACAATAAACGTGTCAAACTCTTTTGCCAAAGAAGTAAAAATCAGATGGATAAGGAGTGCATCCTTGAGACCCAGATCCATTGGTTTGAGCTTCGATGCCATGTTGCTCATTCTCAGTATGTGCTCTCTAATGCCACCGTTACCACTAGAGTACCTTTCATTCATAAGTTGTTTAATGACTTATGTGGCGTATGTCTTTGAAGAGCCAGTAAACTGACTCTTTATTCTCTCAAGGTACTCTGTGACGGTGTCACACTCGGCGATTGAACCCACAATTGCAGGCTCAATCATGTTCTTTATCACAGCCATACATTTTTTGTTGGCTGTGGTCTATTTCCTATGCTCAAGGTCATAGGACATCTTTAAGGGAGCAAAATCCCTCTGTCTATTCTGCCAAGCAGCATCAGCCTTATTTTCTTTCCTCACTGGCTCCTCAGGCTCAGTGGGACATGCTGTGGTCAGGACCCAGTCCACCTCAGCCAAGATAAACGCTAGGTCTATCTTTTTCTTCCACTCTTCATAGTTGTCACCTTTGAGAGTGAGAATCTCTTTGATACAACTCATTAAGTTGTATCCGCCTGTAAATAAATCAAATAAAGTGAGAACATAATAATAGTAAAATTATATGTTTTATTTTCAACGTTGGTAAAAAATATGACACACAATTTTATATTATACATTAAATCTACATCACCGTTGGACAGAAATAGAAATAATGCATAAAATGTCAATTACAAAAATTATAATGCTGTTATTATCAACGTTGGTCAGAAAATAACAATATCATAATTATCTGAAATTTATTACTATTTTTCCAAAATTAAATTCTCCCGTTGGTTCGAATTTAATAATGAAAATAATTTTAAGTACGCAGCGGAAAACAAAATTTCTTTAATTTTCAGAAGCATTTACTTTATTTTTCTGTTCCGTTAAAATTATCCCGTTGGTTCAAATTTTAACAGATGTAATTAGGTAAAAATTTACCTAATTAATCAATTAAAAAATGCCTCTGAAAAAGAAATGGAAAAACTTTTCTTTTTGGGCCGAAATTGAAATTCGGCCTGGCCCATTGGCCTGTTGCAATTCATGCAAGCCAACCTGGGCTTGGGCCGAAAATTCGCATTCTCTCATGGGCCAAATCTGGCCTATTTAGCCATCACGTGATCTGGACCGTTGGATCTAGATCTGACGGACGCGCTCTTTTTTCGGAGGGTGTAAAAAGGGTGGAACTCTTCTCAAACCCTAACCCTAATCATTTTTCCTCTTTCCAGCCGTTCTTCACGTGAGCGCTGGCTCTGGCGGCTCTGGCGGCGAGCGTGTCTCGCGCGCCGCGCCGAGCGACGCGCTGCACC
>BCLF01000006.1:1717849-1745538 GCA_001602275.1 Zoysia japonica | reverse complement strand
AGTCGCATCGCTGGGGCCCGCGCTGGCCGCGTCGAGCTGCGTGTCGGCCGTCGGCCTTTCTTCTCTTTTTTTTCTCTTCTGAAATTCTTTTTTTTTTCTTGGATTTCTTTTTCGTGGTTCTTTCGCGGAGCTCGAGGGCATCTATCACAGTGTAGCCGACGGCTACAATTTTTCTTTCTGATCTTTGCTCGCGGGTAGGGTTCCGGCGAGTTTTTCCATACTCGTCGGGATCCACTCCTAGATCTGGCTCTGATGCCAATGTTATAATCTTTTCTCTGGGTCTAGGAGTGTAGATCCGAGAGTTTTCGTGTCGATAATAGATCTGTGGTTCGGAGGTGGTCAATACCTTCGGATCCGGTCGTTGGAGTCGTGGAAGACGATCCGGCCATCTGCCCTTTGTCGGTGCTGTCCTCTGCGCTTGGGCAGCGTCGGTCGATGGAGAGGGCAGTGGCGTTGGAGTCACGGCGACGTCGTCGATCTCCCGGTGACGGCGGTCGTCGTGGCGGTGGTGCTTTCCGTCGGCACAGCGCCCCCTCACAGATCGGGTTTAGGGATGTCGGTGGGGTGCGACGGTACGGACGAACTTAGGTCATGAGTTCCGGCCGGCCCTCCACCTCTATTTATTGTGGCGCTGGCGACAGGGAGTCACCAGCCATAATGGGCTGGGCGCCCCCAATCAGACGCGATTAGGTCAAGGGTCCATTAAGACCGTTGGGCAAAAATGGATGGAGATCAATTTCCAACACGTGCGTGACGCGCGGCCTTCTGCGATTTTTGTTTTCGCCGTGCGAAACGCAACGGAAAACGTTCGCGATCAACGAGCTTGTACCTGGCAGGCCCCCGCCGCCCGCCGGTCTGAGCCGACCGACTAATCTTCTGCTCGTCGTCGAGAGCGGCCAAAAACGACGAATCTTTGCAGGGTCAATCCCAACCCAGGGCAGACAACCATGGCTTTCCCTTTCCGTGCAAATGGTGCACCGGAAGCCAAGGGAGCAGGTATCTTGGACCATAGCGAGGACGCCCAGGCTCCTCGTGCTTCCTTCAGCTTTGTCACACAACCAGAACCATTGTGTGATCTTTCAGTGTTGGATGGTGCAGGTCTTAATTTGTTTTGGTTGGCTATTCGATGACATGTGCGGAAAAAATTATGAGGTGCATTGATGCTTGTTTTTCTCAATTAAATTTGACATGTAATTGCATACTGAAGCTTCGCACCGCGGGCGGTGGAGGAACCAACCCTCAGAGCACCTGTCACGGCGGCGGAGATGATGAAGCTGCCGACGGTAGAAGAGGCGCCCATGCAGGACAAGGAGTTACTAGCCCTCCTCCTCCACATGGGATGGCTGCCCCCCACCAACTGCTACTCCGCCAAGAACATCACATCCCCTCTGCTCCTAGTGCTTCAGAGATGTAGTATCCGTTTTCCTTCTCGCCCGACATTCAAGTTCTTTCCCATCTGGATGAAACTTCTTTGTTCTTTCGTTTTTTTAAGTACTCACTCCGTCCTATTTTATTTGTCACTTTAGCTTCTTTCAAATGTCCCAATTTAACCGTCATTCTCACTTTTTAATACAATTTTCTCTTTTTCTAATACATCTCTATCTTTATCTCTCTCCTAGTTTTCAGCTCATCTCACTTTTTCGAACTCTCTTAATTCCCGTGTCCAAAGCTAAAACGACACTTAATTTGAGGAGGGAGTAGGGTTTTAGAAATTTCACATTCCTAGTAAGAATAGGACTGAATTTGTTTTACTGTGGTTGTGCTCGTCCTTTGATTGGATGGACCTGCTTCTTCAGTTTTACATTCTCTTCCAAAAATAGAAATAAAGACATCCGCTTATTGTTAGATCAGAGTTGAGGCTGGCCTCAAGGATCTTTCAAGAATTCTCAGTCCTCGTCTACCTTTAAAAAACGGCTTAATTTTAGTTAGTGTTTTCAAATGTTTTCTTCTTTCAGCAGATACGAGTAGTGCTTTGTGTACATTTAGATTGGCTAACGTTTAAATTAATTTTATTCCACTTGCAGTCTGTTTTAGGATTTCCCCACCCAAATTTATGTCTTCTAACCTACAGTTGCATGTTTCCCCTGTTAAGCCCTAACCTGGTGTCAATCCGCATGTTTGATTCTTGTATTGGTTGTCATTTCTGAAACCGGGCCATTGTAAGCATGTAGCTCAAGATTTTTCATGTGGATCTTTCTGAAACTGACCATTTTGTAGGTCCTCGGTGCAATCGTTTGAATCAGCTGATTTTGATTCAAACAAATTCCGGTCACTTGTACTCGGAAGTGACTGGCATGGTTCGAACAAGTATCTTGATCAGTTTCTGTGACAGAAGTTGGCCGACTCGCCTGCTGAAGGACCATCACACTCACAGCTTGACAAAATCCATCCACTATTGGTGCTTCCTACACAGAAGGCTCTTGTGATCTCTCTCATAAAGTCTGGGTCCTCCCAATCTGTGTTGGAGCTCTTCAACGAACTTGTCGGGCCACTGAGTGACCTCGACGGATCTCATGTTCCATACTTAGGCTACTTGGCTAAGGAATGCAAAATTATCAGATCAGCGGTTCAGAATGCCGACTGGAGGTGACTATATTTTGAATCGATTGCTTTCATGCAAATGCAACACGATTAATTTGATTTGACTTTTGACTTACTTCGTTTTGGTTTTCCAAGAGCGTAGGGGCAGAGGGTGTAAATCTTCAGAATTTGATAGACAAAGTTGAAGACTATATCCAACTATACTTTTCGGACAGCATCCGGTAAGAAACTTCTAGTCACATGCACTTGCCAGCAGGTCTTTCGTTAGTTCATGTCTTGACTTCATGTATGTCTCGGTTGCGTAGAACCAGCGACTCGCCTAGCAAGTCAACGTTTGAAAGTTACGAGTAATCTAGCTTAATGATACAGGTATGGCAACAATAATTGCATATATTATTTTTTCTATATACTTATATTTTTATTACATAATATGTATTAAACATATATATATTCTAAATATATATTATTTTATTATAAAATTTGATTACAAATTTAGCTAAATACTCTTGAGAACTTTTAAAGATAATACAAAATATAAAACATATTATAATTGTTATATACCATTTATGAATTATCTTTTACAATCAATTTTAATAAAAAAAACTAAGTTTGAAACTATCTGAGAAGTTAGATAAGGAGTAGATCCTTATTTATAAGAGATAAGAAAGTAGGAAGCACTTTTATATATAGCTATGCTAAAAGATATAAAAAATCTTTTACATAAAGATATCATCTTTAAAAATATCTATTATACTTTAAAAATTTATAGATTGATGGGACGAAATCTTCTATCTTAACTTAGTCATTGTCCTACTTTGTAGGACATGTTTTTGAGTGTTTTCTGTCAAAATTGATTCTTTATTATCTATTATTTAATTTACAAAATGTTCCATCGATAACAAGGACAACATAACAGCTAGCTACAGTACTAAAAGCTACTCCCTCGGCCTTTTTTTATAAATCGGAATTAAAAAAATTGAAAAAAGTGAAATGTTCTGAAAACGAGGAGGAGAGATATAAAATGAAAATGTATTGGGAAGAGAAAAAATTATCTCGAAAGGTGAGAACAACTTATAATTATAATTTAAGAAGTTTTGAGAGTGCAAAGTAACTTAGGTGGCGTTTGGATTCCTGGATTGGAGAGTGGGATAAGGAAATGAAAATAAGATGGGAAGATCTGAATTTTTTATTTCTCTATCTCATTAAATCTCTACCCTTCATTTATTTTTTATTCCTAATTTTATCTTTCATTTCCCACTTTTCAAACGCCACCTTATAGAAAATAACGGAGGGAGTAGCTTCGGCAGTGAGTGGGTGAACCTCGTCCACGGCGCAATGGGATATGAGCACGAACGGTGGAATTACGGAAAGCGCCGCGAAGCTCTCGTTGGAAATGGCTTCTGGATGAGCTTTTGGTTGGACGCATGCCCGCCGCCATGGCCGCCGTGAGCTCATCGTACGGCAGCTCCGTTGGGTAGGCATGCATGCATGGCAGCCGCGCGCCGTACTCGTAGGTGGAGGACCACGCGTCGTTTTCGCGGTGGAATTCTGCTCCTGCCGAATCTGCGAGATCGACGCCTACCTTCCAGCGTCTCTCTTTCTGCCGGCCACACACACTGGAAAACATGGCAGTAGTTAGGTCAGAGTATTGTCCCCTGAACTACGGTACTGAAAATTGAACAAAATGCCCAGCTTCGTCGACTTTGTATTTTTTTTTTTTTTACCTGAACTAGCCAGACTATGTGCCCATTCAGTGAGCAATGCTACATCCACGTACATATCCTACGAACTTCTTACGTACTTGACTAGAAAAGGCCCACATCATGGAGGGAGGAGGTGGGGCAAGCAGGAGGAACAGTGCTACGTTTGTAGGAAGTTCGTAGGAATCGTTCGTAGATCAAGCATTTCTCCCATTCAATTGGTCCATCTTCTGCAATCATCGCAGTATATCCACGCTATTGTGAACGGAAGGCCACAGTGTTCCAAACTGCCTCTTTGTAATTACGTTGTGCAAGGATATGGACAGTTGTTTCTAGTTGACAATAGCACAGAGGACATATCATTTTGCAAATAAACTAAAATTACTTTGCAACATATTTGCTCTCAAAGCCTAGAAAATATAGGACTTATTGGAGAAATAAAGGTATATATAATATTATTCCCATGAATGGTGCACAACAAAAAAAAAATTGGTCAAATTTGGAAAAGGTAGATATTCTTACAAACTGCCACTACTCATATGATGATATCTACAGCTAGCCTCACAAAAAAAAAATCAATAGATATTTTTTAATCATGCCTCTATGTTGATAACCACATCGTCCCGGATCTTCTGGGTTTTCTTGAAACGGGCAAGCTGAGCCAGTTTCTCAACTGACTCTGCGACGGTCTTGATCCGCATGACCAAGTCCGAAAGAAGAGATGCGACGACAGCTACATGCATCACCTCCAGCAGGGCTGTGTCCTCCGACAGATCACTTGTGAAGCCCTTCGCGGCTTCGATGGCTGCAGCCATGTCGCTGGTGTTCGTTGCCCGAGACGGTGCGGTCATTGTCCGGATCGTTGTTGCAAGCTCTCGGAGCACTTTGGCAGAGCGCGAGCTCATTTCACGGCATGCTTCACGGACCTTCAAGCATCGCTCCGGATTCGCTTCAGGACACTATAATAAAAAGAACAACAATTTTGTCGGTCAAATAAGTGATACAGTAGTTTTTTTTAAATAGCACGAAGAACATGAAGTGAGGGAACGTGTGCTTACATGATACTTTTTCAGAGTAACCACGTATGAAGCGAGAGCCTCCATTGAGGAAGCGCATTGGCGGCAAAGGGTGCCGAGGTTTTGGTACTGGCTCCATGGGTGTCGGAAGCGGAAGTTCCCATGAAGAGGCTCCCACTTGGCGAAAGTGCACTGCGTAGTGTTTATTATAAAATCGTTGAAATGGCTTCAATATTGTAATGTGTATAGTAGGAACTTCGGTACTAATAAATATGTAAGGTATATGTGCTACTTCGCGGAATGAACTAAAACTGAAAAACCCTAGAAGTGAACAGAGCTTACCAGTGAGTCTTCTCTAGCCTTAGAATCGAGGACACTTTTGTAAACTTGGAGAAACGGCTTGCCTGCTAAATCCTCACTTGGCGCATTCTCTGAAAAGCATTCAGATTCTATTCCTGCATGCATAGGTGAAATTTTTAGGCACTATATATATTCTTCAGCTGAAAAGATTTTACAAAAGGTGACCGCTAAAAATGATTCAAGTAACAGAATACACCATATTCAAATAAATTTAAATAAAGTCGAAAAGTATTCGAATTCCTTGGAGTGTGCGTACGTACCTTCGAGGAACTCCGCCAGTTTGTCGAGGTTGCTGACGGCGAGGCCGTGGAGATCCTCCCCGGCCCAGATCGGGAAGACGAAGATGCTGGTGAAGAGGCAGGCGCCGACGCCGACGAGGATGGTGGAGAAGCGCTGGTGCGCGAGCTGGACGAGCTCCTCGACGCGGTAGCTCGACACGGCCACCAGGCTGAAGGTCAGTATGAAGATGGTCACCCCGTAGTCGTACCTCGCCTTGATCTCCGGGAGGAACCGCGAGAACGTCGCCGCCGATGCTGCGCGACACCATGCATGAACGGAGACGTACCGGCAATATAAGCAACAATATTTATGCATGGAGCGCGATCGACATAACTGAGATGTGACATCACTGACATGCATGGTCGACCAGCTTACCTACTATGAAGACGAAAACGCCGAGTAGGATCGGCTCTCCCTTTCCGCCGCAGAGGTCGGCTACCAGGTGAGCTCCAACGGCGAGCAAGCCGGCTAGCAACGTCGCGAAGGCTCTGTTCAGGCCTTTACTCAGCGTGCCACCTGTTGCACGCACACATCATTCACGTACTTAAGTTCGAAACGTCTATGCGCACCCGTACGAATGGCACGCCTTTGTTGGTTTGTAGAGACTGTCACTGTAGTTGTCGCACGTACCCACAGTGAACTCCATGACTACGACGACGGTGAGCACGGCCCACATGGCGGAGTCCCCGAATCCATTAAACAGCGGCGAGACGTAGTAGACGACGGACACCAGGTTGAGGGCCAACCCGACCTTGCACGCGTGCGCCACCCGCCTCGGGTCATCCCGCGCGATCCTGGCTAGCTTCCTGGCGAACCCGACGACCGAGCTCCGGACCTTGCCGGCCGCCGAGCAGACCCGCTCCCGGCAACTGCCGAAGAAGCCGCCGTTGTTGTTGTCCTCGCCCCCGCCGCCGCTGCCATTGCTGGTACTCTGCGTCGACTGAAGCTCCATGGCAGCCGCTCAGATACTCGGGGTTCGATAGAAAACCGGCGCGAATCAACCGACAGACAGACAGGGGTTATGGTGGTAGCAGATCGACGAAGCTCTGGCTAGATCGATGGTGTGCTGCAGCCGCTAGTTGTGATGCAGTGGGAGTGAGTTTGGGTGGCGCGCGGGGTTTTATAAGCAGCAGCCGCGGCGCTCGAGTCAAACGGAGTGACAAAAGCATCGCGTGGCCCTTTACAGATATTATTATCTTTTTTCTGTGTCTCCTTGATGATGAGTTGTGTTTCGCCTCGTCGTCTTGGTTGCTGCCGCTGTCGCTAGCTTGGTGCCACTCACGCGTTTGCTCCACTCCGGTTGATAAAGGAGCCGAAAGATCGGCGACTACCGTACCTAGACGGACTACGCGCAGTGCAAAAGGTCCAGTGATCGATCTATCCCTATCTGTGGAGAATGTGAAAGTATGTCGGGGATTGAAATTACTTAGTTGCTACTCTATATGCTAAATCTTTATTTCATTGCTTTATCTTTTTTAAATTATTGTTGTCGTTGACTTTAAATAATTTAGATCGTGAAAAAAGTGTGCGCTGCGGCACGCAGATGAAGCGTCCGATACCGCCAGTGCTGGATCGATCCATCAGAGTTCGTTCTGGCTTTGTGAACTAACAACGCGTCCAACACCGTTCTGGCTGATCTGTCCCCTTTCGATCGATCAGTGCCGTAGCTGATCGGAGTGTCGTACCGGCAGCCTTGCCAGCCTATGCTGCACTGTACTGTAGCAGCACGTGAGTACTACAGTCGAAGGCCGATGACGCGTCGTACCTGCTCCTACTACGTGGATGTAAACGTTGCATACAGCAGACAACCAGCCAACCGGCCCAACCGGCCGGCTGAACTGTCTGAGTTTGTTTGTGCCTTATGTGTATCATCATCATCTTCTTCTTCTTCTTGCTCCTTCACCTTCATGACGTTTCTTCATGGCTCCACCGTGACTCCATCAGAGAGGTCGCTAGAGGGGAACCGCACGGCTGCATGCAGACGTGTACGTGTCCCTTGAAGTACTAGCGGTTTGGAGAAGATCGCCCCGCCCTTGTTTTCCAACGGCTGATCCGTTAGAAGTATGCTCGACACTCTAGGCTGTCAGGAGCTAGCCCATACATGACGTGCCGTACGCTGACCCGTGATCTGACTGTACGTAGATCCTGTCGATATATACCAGCATAGCTACCACATCTGCAACCTCAATCATCTGACTTTCTTTTCAAGAACCGACAAAGCCGATCCAGCAGCGCATCACGAATTTCCCTCCATGCATTATAAAGATGAAGTCCACTTTGACATTTGTGACGCGTAAAGCGATCTACTAGCCCGTCTCACTTTGAACAAGACAGAAACGGTGTGAATCGACGACTTCTGGCGCCGCCATTCTCCACCGGTGGTCTGGCTGCCGATCGAGACGCAACCGTACTTATCAATCTTCTTTTGTTCTTTCCGAAATTTTCTGGCAGATCTCAGCTACGGAGTATAGCTTACTTATCACGTCGGGCTCCGTCGAAGCTTCTGGTCCAGGCACGCCCTTACTTTTTGGTTTTAAATTATTGACACCATTGATTTTTAACATCAACTTTGATCATTTATTTTATTTAAAAAAATTTATTTAAATATGTAAAATTATTAGTTACGATTTAAATTTTATGATGAAAAATCAAATAATAATAAAATTTTACATATTTGAACAAATATTTTGAATAAGTTGAATGGTAAGAGTTAATATTAGATGTCAATTTTTTTACTAGGATATTAAAAGTCAATAGTGTCAATATTTAAAAAATGGAGAGAGTATATTCGCATGGCGCACCACGGTCTATGAACAGGCTCAGTGCATGTGGACGAATTCATGGGTGAAACTCTTCCTGCAACGTTCAGGCAGCGTATGCTGCAGCTGATCTCAACGGCGACCACAGTATTGTTCCTTCTGAGCGTAGCACTGTAGCTCCATTCCATCGCGTCTCCGGGCCTCACTCAAGTAAGCTGCGCTAGCTGAATTAGCATGGCCAAACTTTCACCCGGGAGTGAGCCGACTTGAAACTGTAATAACATAATTTATCTACCATAATTTCATCTGTAAAAATAAGTAAGTAGTGGGTTAATGGGTTATGGATTGTTAACACTATAACGCGCATGTGGAACGGATGTGTTGAGGAGCGGCACGATCCAACGTATCCACGCGTCGACGTGGATGAAATATCGTCGATTAGAGTAAACCGTTTCCAGTCCATCTGTCGTCTCCTCTTCGTCAATCAAACAACACCATGGTAATGGTATCTCCTCGTGTTATCCACACGTACATGGTGCAACACCGTGCATGTGCCGATTGTGGAGAGGGAGAGTGGCGGCAGCTAGGTTTTAAGCGTAATAAACAATCTAGTGCCTCAGCCATGCCCAACTTATATATAGAACTCATAACAGGACTAAATGTTGTAGGATATCTTACCCCTCACATATCAGTATCCACATGTCCCGCATATACTGGATACAATTTGTACTATTTTTTTTGCGTCTGCTTGTACTATTTCTCTTGATAGGAAATGTAATAAAAAAACTGACGAAGATGAAAGTTCCGCTCCAATGAACCTAACAAGAAATAAAGAAATTAGATACTCATACTCTGTTACTCCCTCTATTCTTTAATTGCTGTCGTCGTTTACTTACAACATCAACTTTGATCTTTGTTTTATTCAAAAATTTAGTTTAAATGTGTAAAATTTTAAGAAGATGTGATTCAAATAACTCACATGATAAATAAAATTATAATAAAATATATGATATTTATTAAAAAAATAAATAAGATGAATAGTCAAAATTAGAGTTAAAAATCAATGACGACAACAATTAAAAAAATAGAGAGGGTACGTGGTTAGACTGAAGATCCCAGAAACCTCAGGACCTGGTACGTAGTGGGCTATGTCTCGGTCATAATCATTATTTGCGCACCGAATCAGGCGTCGCTAATATTTCCACTCTTTGCCGCCAAACGAATCCTCCGATCACTAATGGTTGTCGTCTAAAGCATAATCGTAGCCGCATTTTCGCATTGACCCCTTCGACATCTCTCCTCTACCTTTTTTTTTTTTTCGGTTTGTTACACTCCGTCGAAAGTAGTACTCCTAGAAATATCGTGAAAGCGGCAGGCAAAATGGCACATGCGAGATGATGTTTCCTCGTGTGCAGGAAGAAGCTAGTGGCTCTCGGAGACACTGTGACAGAGAGAGATCCGTACAACATTTGGCTTTCGTCTTAGTTACGCGGTGCGGCAGCTCTAGCAAATGGCCAAGGGGGCTGTTATTACATCTCAATCGCCGGCCGCCGGATTTCCAATTATGTTTTCGTGCATCTTTATGTGATCCAGAGCTGCTGAGGAGAGCGACGTGGTGCGGAAAGCATACGCCATTTTAAACTTCCGGGGGAGACGACACAATGCGTGCATGGAGTCTTATCTTGATGACAACACTCTCTTTAATTCGTCTCAGTTAACTTATCATTTTGACTAGAGTAAATTTGACAAAATTACACATACTATGATAGAACTATCACAGAAATAGAGATTTAATCTATAATTTCACAAAACTAGAGATCCTGTATCTAAATTATCATAAAGCTATACATTATAAAGATGTTGTTCTTGAAACTAATAAGTGATGGGCTGATTGGGCTCTTAAATTTATAGTTTTATGATAAATTAAATATAAAATTTGTAGTTTTATGAAATTATTGCTTAAATATTTAGCTTTGTGATAATTTTATCGCATTATGTATAGTTTACTTCCTCCGTTCTTTAATTGATATCGCCGTTGATTTTTAAATTCAACTTTGACCATTCGTTTTATTCAAAAATTTTACTCGAAAACAACACCTTTAATGATAAATCAAATTATGCCATTTGATTACGCCCATGGATTACGCCCAATGCATGTCTCTTTTTGAACGAACATTGACCACGCGTATCCTTCTCTTTTCGAGTCTTTTCGCACGTTAAGCACCGAATCTCAGTGGTGTGTGTGCTGTTTTGTCTGATTAATTAAGCGTAATTTCAGTTTTGTCTATGCGGAGAGACAAAGCGAACAACTCAACCATGAACTATTCCGGCGAAGCGACAACGCATCGAACCCAAACACGCCCGCATGCGCATCACATTGAAAATGGGCCTTCTTGAACGGCCGGCGTCAAGGCCGTCTTCGCACCTGGGCTTCCAGCTCGCGCGTAACTATTTGGGCCAAGTGCGTGGCCACAGCCGTTTTGAGGGCCGATATCACTACAAGGAGAAGAAAACAATCTTCGTGGATGTCCGGAAAAAGAGATGAGAGAGAGAGAGAGAGAAATGAAAAAACAATCTTTTCCAACAGTTTGTGCATAGGTACTGCCCAACAGTTTTGGTATATTTGGTCGAGTGTACTCTATAACTGTGGGTGTTGACTTTGTTGGAAATGACATTGTGGGGGATTAAGATAGAGCATATGGATTTGTACTAGAAAACTATTGGCCACTTGCTATAAATAACAAAGAGTAACAGTTGACGACTCTCTGCCGACTTAAGGAAACTGTTCCACCTGTAATTTTCTCAAATCTGAGGTAAGATAGGAATTTCACAAGAATCATACAGAAATTTACATATTAGTTCAATTTTCAAAATAAAAACATAGAAAAATCCTTCATTTGTACAAATGAAGCATTGAACATAAGTGTTTTTTTTAAAAAAAATTGTATACCTTTTTATTTGTATGCATTAGGGAAAGTACAACGATGACCATTCTGAGCCAGACCATCTCACGCATGACGACATTGAATCTTGAGACAACTTATCACACAACCTCTAAAGCCAAAATTTAACGTAGTGGTGTATTGCTAACTTTATAAGAAATTTATAGTCCCGTACAATGGTGTACTCCTAAATTTCAGTTTAAACTGTTGATAAAGAGGCAATTGGTAATTTACAATGATCAGGTCTCTTATTCATGGCCTTTCGAAAAAGGTCGCTTTTTCATAATTTACATACGCCTCTCTACACCCATATGCAACAAGTTCAGAATCAAGCATAAGTACAACCATATGCTGCCATTACATAGGTGAACTTATTGAAACAAATCTACTTTCTTCGTCAATTATTCAGCTGATGATCGATATCAATAACCACACCTACTTGCCTTCTTGTAGGGCTTTTGAAGTGGGCAAGTCGTGCCAGATTCTCAACAGCAGCTGTAATTTTCTTTACCTGTGAAACTATGTCCGAGAGATGAGACAAGATAACAGCTACATGCATCACTTGCAAGAAATCCATGTCCTCGGATAATTCGCTTATAAGGTCATTTGGAGCTTCCATAGCTTTAGTCACGTCATTGTGATTTACTGCCATTATAGTCATGCTTCGAATTGATGACGAAAGCTCTCGGAATGCCTTAGCAGATTGCAAGTTCATCCCACCGCATGCTTTTCGGACCTTCAAACACAACTCTGAACTGGCTTCCGGACACTGTTATTGTCAGGAAAAGAAATGCATGCTTTTCCATCAGCAAATATTGTTTCGCGGTTATTTTTTATCATGAAATATGAAAATTGTATTTACCAGCGATTTCGTGATGGTGACCACATATGAAGCAAGAGCCTCCATCGAAGAAGCGCATTGGCGAGAAAGAACGCCTATCTCCTGATACTGGCTCCATGGATGTCGAAAACTAAATTTGCCATGGCTTGGTTCCCATCTAGCAAAGGCGTACTACAAGTACATAATACCATTAAAAATAGCTTGGTGATTCACATATTTTTCAGTATCATAAATCATAAATTTGATATTTAGTTCAAACTGCAGCGGTTTTCTAGTACAAGCCTGAAGTACGTGCATAAATAACATATACGACAATGGCTGGTAACCCAAAAAACAGCTAGAAGTATTTTGCATTAATAAAACTATACTTGTGCGGAAGCAGGTCTTCGAAGTTAGATGAGCTTACCAAAGAGTCCTCTCTGGTCTTCGAAGCGAGGACACTCTTGTACAGTTGGAGATAGGCTTTCCCTTCCAAATTCTCACTCGTATTGCTCTCCCCAAAGCATTCAGATTCGATACCTGCATACATCGAAACAATTTTGCAGTTTCTCAAACCCTGAATTTATACTAGATTTTTTAGCCTGTTTTTTACATAAACTTTAAGATGCACAACACTTTTGATGTTAGACTGGAAGATTTCCACGACTTTATATAATTACCTTCAAGGACTTCCGCCAATTTGTCGAGGTTGCTGGCCGTGAGCTTGTTGAGGTCCTCCCCGGCCCAGACGGGGAAAACGAAGACGCTGGTGGCGAGGCATATCAAGATGCCGATGATAATTGTGGAAAAGCGCTGGTGCGCGAACTCAATGATCTTCTCGACGCGGTAGCTCGACACCACCACCAGGCTGAAGGTCACTATAAAGATGATGACGCCGTAGTCGTGCCGCGCCTTGATCATCGGGATGAACCGCGAGAACGTCGCCGCCGACGCTGCAGGATGACACATGAACGCAGTTAGCAACCAAAAGCTCATCGAAAGTTCTTGGGAAATTATCTTCAACGAGCTAAATGGATCGCAGTGCCGTGTAGGGTAACATGCATGGACGCACCTACAAGGAAGACGAACACGGCGAGGACTATGGGCTCTCCCTTCTCCCCACAGAGGTCGGCCACCAGGTGAGCACCGACTGCGAGGAAACCGGCTAGCAACGTCGCACATGCTCTGTTCAGGCCTTTACTCAGCGTACCGCCTGTTAAATATATAAAAATTTTAATTAATTCCATGCACCGCAGGTCGCCATGCTAACGTTAGTTCAGCGACCTAGGATCATTTGATCAGTGTATCAGGTCATCTCTTACCAACGGTGAACTCCGTGACGAAGACCACTGTGATCACGGCCCAAATGGTGTTTTCCGTGTGGCCGTTGTAGAGCGGCGTGACGTAGTAGACGACGGACACCAGCGTGAGCGCCAGCCCGGCCTTGAACGAGTGCACAACCCGCCTTGGGTCGTCTCTGGCGATCTCAGCAAGCTTGCCGGCGAAGACGACGACCGAGTGCAGGAGTTTATCGACCGATGAGCGGAGCCGCCTCCGGCACGTCGCCGTGAAGCCAACGTCACCCTCGCCACTGCTGCCATTGCTAGCGTCTGTCTGGACTGCCATGGCGGCTCGATCGCACTCGTCAGTCGATCATTGTTTGTTAGCTAGTGGATATATGCGCTCAAGCTAGTGTGACTTGTGAAGCAGCGGCAGCAGACGGCGGCTCTATATAATTAGGACATGCATGTCCCCTTTACACTGTTTCATTCAGAATACGTCACTCACCTAGTTGTCTAGTCTAATATTACCTCCTTTTTAAAATATAAGCATTCTTAGGTTTGGATAAGGTCAAAATATTTTTCTATTAATAATATTTAGAAAATTACATAATTTTTTAATATAAAAAATATTTTTAATAAAAATTTATTCAATGATGAATTTAAAAATATAATTTTTATATGATAAAATATTATTAATTATATATTATTAGTGGTTAAAGTGATAAAGTTTGACTTTGACTAAACTTAAAAATGCTTATATTTTAGAACGGATGGAGTACTAATAAGGGTTTATTTTCTTATGGTGGACAATGAAAGGGAGAAGCTCCCTGGCCGCCCGGCATGTTAGCCAGAATTGGCAATGAAGGTTTGCCCATTGTATATCGAGATTTCATTGAAAATAAAGATGTTGATTCCTTTGGTACTCCAACAAGGGATAATTTTAACAAAGGATAATTTAGCAAAGAAAAACTAAAAGAACAGACAAAAATGTTACTATTATAATCAGAATATTGAACAATTAACTATTTACTTTATTGATTATCAGCATGCTAAGACAATTTGACAGGCCATATACATATCTACTGGGTTAACTCAACCAAAATCAATAGTCACGTTATGTTGGGTAATATAGAGATGTCAAAATGATTTAATATTTAAAAATTGCAAGCACTCATCTTTTATGCAGTTAATTTTTTAAGGAAACAAACTGAATGCGTTTCTGAGTGCTACTATAGCATAATGACAAAGTCAAAGAAGTTTTTGGGATGGTGAGTAGAAATTTAGAAACCATTGCGCTTGAGTTATTTATTTCTCATAGATAGAAATTTAAAGATATGCTTTGTAAAGCTTAATTTGCTTGCTTGCTTGCTTTCTTTCTTTCTTTCTTTCTTTCTTTCTTTCTTTTGTCATCTATGTCCGAGAGAAGCAGAGGCGAATGCTATTCCATTTTCTTTAAAAGACATCACAGCTTGCATTGACGAATAGCAAAGGAGCGAAAAAGAACCAGGGTTTGTGATTTGGTTTAAACCGTTAAAACCGCTCAGGATCGGTTTGTCGAAAACCGTGAAAAAAAACCGGTCGAAAACCGTTCAAAATAAAAAATTTAAAATTTGAACGAACTGCTACTGTAAACCGGCCAATTTTTTCTGTTTTTACGGTTTCAGATTTTAAAATTTGAAGCCCACCGGTTTCATCGGTTAGCCGATCGTTTTTATCAGTTTTCGGTATTCCGAATTTTTTTTAAATTTTCAAATTTTTAAAATTTTTAAAACAAAAACCAATCGTCCGGTGAAACCGGACCAGACCGGTTTCACAAAAACTGCGAAAACCGACCGGTTTTAAACGGTTTTGTTAACCTTGGAGAGAACTTATCCGACCTATTTGTTTCAACACAAATATTTTCATGAAGGATGTACGATAGCTCCACATGCACCGGCGAAGCTACATACGGAGTATGCAGCAGTACGGTAAGCCAACGTGCTCCCAGAGATGATGGTGCCAAATTGCTTCCCAAACCAGATTGAAATGACTGCGATGCTTATGTGCCAAGATACTATACCAGTATTGCTCATCTAGCGAGCGAACAAGTCGTTCGCAATACGGGACACTTGCCTGGAATTTGAGGGAGACATATGCCATCTTGCAATATACTTCCTTCGGTTTTAAATTATTGACACTGTTAATATCAATTTTGACTATTCATCTTATTTAAAAAATTTATTCTAATGCGTAAAATTATTAGTTTTATGATTTAAATTTTACTAATGATAAATCAAATAATAACAAAAGGTTAAATATTTGAATAAATTTTTTGAATAAAATAAACGATTAAAATTGATGTTAAAAATAAACGGTGTAAATATTTTAAAATCAGAGAGAGTACTATATAGACATAGACATATAGTACATATGGCGAAGAGTCACCTCGATTAGTCTTTCCCCTCGTATCTGCATCGTCAATCTTGCTAGTACTCTTCATATTTTATAATTGCTAATGTTGGTACGACGTAAAACTGTACCAACTTCAACAGTGAAAATACGGAGGGATTACGTACCTACTAGCGCATCCAATAATGCTAGCTAGAGTCAACTGCTCGATCAGTTCAGATGTGCAGGGCAGCACAGGATAGCTAGGTCATATTGTGTTGCGCGCGTAAGACGCGTAGTCACGTCGGCCTGAGAGAATCGGTGCCTCCGGCGATGTCACCATGATGCGTGGAGTGCCGCTGCAAGCTCAGTCAGGCCAATGGTATATTAACCTCCTCTTCTCATGCAGTACCACTATGTACAACTAGAGATGTAAATAGGTATCTATTAGGTTTTGTGAGTCTAAGATCTAGTTCATTTTATTTCACTATCTATATAAAATGAAAGAGATTTATTTCATTTTAAAAAATTTTGAGCCACTCACTGACTAAAAAATTAAAAACTTGTATCCTAGGTACGACCAAAAATGGGGGAGGAAAAAGAAAATTTAAGGTGCGAAAGGCAAGGGGGCCGTGCTTCTGCCGGCGACTTGTCGTGGTTCACGTACGCGGGCCAGCGATAATTAAACACCTCGATTCCAAGAATGAGGTCCCATGCACAGCGACGGCTACGACGAACGACCTTGTCTCGCGACTCGCGGGTCGCGGCGGGGAGCCCTGCCCGGGGATGTTGACAGCGACGCCGGAGCGCGTGCTTGTTGGTTTGCCTGGACGACGATCGATCGAGAGGTGACGAGCGCACGGTGTTTTTCAACGCCGCAAAAGTAAAACTGCGAATGGACAAGGGGCCGTGCTTCTGCCGGCGACCTGCTTGCTGTGGTTCACGCGGCCCAATCGACGCGTTTCATTCAGAGTCTCGACGGAATGAACGCCAGTGGCATAGTAGCGTGCTTTGTTTGGGCTGTGATGGCTCG
The DNA here is from genome assembly GCA_001602275.1 of Zoysia japonica. NCBI lineage: Eukaryota > Viridiplantae > Streptophyta > Magnoliopsida > Poales > Poaceae > Zoysia > Zoysia japonica. Next base: position 1,728,438 of record BCLF01000006.1, on the reverse strand, counting down.
TGGGCCAAATCATCGGACACACGTTCTCACTCTATCCGGGGGCCCGGATATGCCGGCACGATGATTACACGTGATACGGCCCGTGCGGCGCATCCAGGCCCAGCGGACCTCGTCAGAGAAGGCGGCGGATGTACTCTAGTCTCCAGGAGCGGCCCACGGACGTTGTGTGGCTTCTTCAAGCGTCACGGCGCCGGCCGCAGCCGCACTCGTCGGAACCACTCACTCGTCTTCCTCCTCCCTCTGTTTCTCCTCTCAAAGATAAAAACTTAACCCAACAAACCGTCACACACCGCTGATACGCGCAGCAACGCAAGCGCCATGTGCTCCCATCACCGGCGTCTCGGTGAATTTGGAGGGCCATGTACAAAATAATAAATGAGATCTAAAACTTTAGTGTTTATTTTTTTTATTACATGTGAATTTTTTATTTTTTTACATTTTTTCTATAAAATTAAATTGATTCATATGAAATTTGTGTGTAATTTCTATGACATTTCTGCGTTCTAAAAAGAGTCTTATGCTTTTGATTTTTCAATTCATATTTTCTAAATCAATTTATAGAACACATCTTACAAGTTGAAACAATTAAAAACTAGACCAATTTGTATTTATTATAGACTTATATACAAAATTTATTAAATAAAATTATAAATATATACTTAATATAATTAGTAAATTTGAGGTTACGGGCATGTGCGGTCGCACAGCCGGGCTTGGGACGCCCCTGCTCCCATGCATCCACATGTGAATGAGTGCTGTCGACCCCTCGGCCATGCCTGTACCCTTACTGCCTTGCAAGCGTGCCGACATCTGGCTGTCCGGGCACCGAATTAACCCGCGAGCTGCAGTCGGTTGCCATTGCTTTCGATTTTTTTTTTCAGCTCTGAATCAAGCTAGTGGCCAGGCGATACTACTTCGTAGGAAACCGAGCGGCTGCTGCTCCGTGCTCACTCATCAGTCATCACCAGCGACAGCCGATGCGTGCATCTGCCGCGCGGCTGGGAGCCTGTCGATCGATTGCCCAAAAAAACTGCAGATCGCGAACGTATCCAGGAGCTGGAATGGAGGTGTGCTTTCATTTCAGTTCATTTGAAGGGAAACTACGAAGCAGATCGCGCGCGCATTGTAGGAACTTGCTGAAACAGGAGCCGGGACTTCTTCCCAAAGTTTTTTGTTATCCTTTGAACCAGTAAAACTGGCCGAGACTAGTTTAACAAAAAACCGCAAAAATTATGAAAATCGATCGAAAATCGTTTCAAATCGAAAATTTTAAATTTAAATAAAATTTAATCGAAAACCAATCAATTTTTTCGGTTTATCGAGCGGTTTCACCCGTTTATCGACCGGTATTTCCAGTTTCATCGGTTTCTAGAATTCAAAATTTGAAATCTACTGGTTTCACTGGTTTACCTCTCAGTTTTATGGGGCTTTCGATATTCCGAAATTTTTCAAATTTCAAAAAAAATTAAATTTTAAAACGAAAACCGATCGTCCGATAAAACTGAACCGAAATGGTTTCACCGAAAATTACGAAAATCAACCGGTTTTAAACGGTTTTGTAAACCTTGTTTCTTCCTACTTCCTGCCTGCTACTCAGTAATCACTCAAGAACTCATGTTCTAGCTGCTTTTGGTACCGATCATACTCACCACTCCAAAAACGATCGAAAAAACTTATATCTTGAAAGCACCCCATCACATTGACCTAGCATTGGATGAGCTACGCTAGCCCTGCAAGTCAGTAACTGTAGCACTCTACTCTCCTTCACAAATATAAATACTCCCTCCACTCCAATAGAAGTTTATTTGTAGATTTTGTTGACTACGACTTTGACCAATGATTTTAATAAATTTAATTAGTTTTAATAATATAAATTATATATATTATAAAAATATTTATTTTGATAATTTAAGTATAAATATTAAGTTTTTAGTTTAATCAAATTTATAAAAATCATCGGTCAAAGTTTTAGTCAACAAAAGCTAGAAATAATCTTCTACTTAGACGGAGGTAGTATTTTTTAACTTTATTATCTTTGACAACTACAAAATATGTTTGATGAAGTATAAAAATGTCATTAAATTAATTATAAATAACTCTTGATCTTTCAAATTACTAATTTATTGATATATTGTCAGTGAAAATTTGACCAAAAGCAAAAATACTTAGACACTATTTGGAATGCAGGAATTTCACTGAAATTTCGTAGGAATTTCACAGTAATCAGTTAAATTCCATAGAAAATACGTAGAAACAAGAATTTTTCATTTTTTTCATTTACTTTTTGTAATGACTACTTGTACCCGTTTGCAGTGTAGACATCAGGCAGCAGGAGCATTGTTTCATTTTGAATAATGCTTCCGATCTATCCACCACGAAGTTAAATAAACAAAAAACGCAAAACGTGAAGAAATAAGAAGCCCACATGCACACGGTCGTTTTGAAGTCGTGTCCAACTAACTTATCCTGATTCCTGACGTACCGCTGGCCTACATCAAATATTTGCAAATCAGCACAGATGTGTAAGCTAGATCACATCGATCTCAGTCAGTTCGTCAACACGTAAGACAGCCTACTAGGAGTACTAATATAGACATGAGAAGAACAGCAGGGCATTGTCGCAGCAATCATTGGTCGATCATGTTCATATGCATGCAGCAGGAGGTCAATGACTTCTCAAAAATGTACAATTCCTTTTCTACCTAGTGTATCGCTTCTTTGGATCCAATATTATACGTATATCCAATTTGGGGGAGTTTTACACCAAACCTTCCGGTTGAAGAATACAATCTTTACATGCAAAACTGGAGCAATGAAAAAGGTTCCCGATTCACGATGAATCGTAAAATGAGATTGGGAGAGTAGAATCGATCTAGGAGAGAACGATCACCAAAAATGCTTCTAATCTTTTGCTCACCACCGGGGCGCCGCCATGCGATATCAACAAGGGTAGGAACTCAGGAACGACGCTAGGCACGGCGAACTTCTCCACACCCTGGCGTGCATCTTGAGCATCTCCCTCGCCCTCTCCCTGGGCCGCTCGCCGGCGGCTCCCGCCTGGACCAGGAACAGCAGCCGCGCCACCACGCCGACGGCCAGCATCTCGTGCAGAACCGCGGGCGTGGCGGAGTGCCTCGCGACGGCGTGCAGCGCGCGCACCGCGCTCTCGACTCCCGTCGGGGACAGCCGCGTCGCGGCCCTGGCCAGCACCGCGAGCCCGGCCGGGTGCGCGACCACCTCCAGCCGCCCTTCCGCGCAGCCGCACAGGTGGTCTATCGCCACCGCCGCGAGCTCGCACGTCCGCTTCCCGCCGCAGCCGACGCTGCCGCTGTTGCTGCCGGTGCCACAGCCTTCGTTGAGGAGCAGCTCCACGAGCGCCGGCACGGCGCCGGCCTCGACCACCCTGATGCGGTTCCGGCCCCACGGGCACAGCCGGCAGATCACGTGGAGTGCCACCTTGACGGCCTTGGGCGACACCGTCGTGTCAGCGACTACCTTCACCACGCCCTCGATCAGCTCGGCGTTCACCGTGCTCAGTCGCGACGGCGGCGTCGCCGCCAGCGCCGCCTTCAGAAGGTGGATCCCGTGCGTGCGCGAGCAGTAGCTCGGCCACCGCAGAACAGACGCTAACGTGTCCAAGTAATCGTCGCTGTTGTCCAAGACTCTCTTGAGGGTCTTCTCGGAGAGCTTTAAAGAATGAAGAAGGCTCAAAGCCGCCTCCTCAGGTGAGCTCGCCTTCGGCGAATCCACAGCACCGCTCACCTCGTCTTGGCATCCGGTCTCACCCGTGGTCTGCTTCTTCACGACGGAGACGAGGAACTCGACGACGCCGGGCGCGCCCTCGACGCAGCGCCGGTTGCGGTCGCTCTCGCCGATGATGTCCGCGAGCTCCCGGAGCGCGGCCCGGACCTCCTCCCGCCGGCCGACCCGCCTCGCCTCGCCCACGATCTCGGCGACGCGGTCGGAGTCGACGGGCGGGCGCGGGGTGGGAAACCGCTCGACGGCGTGCGCGGCGCACCAGGCCTGGATGAGCCGGCGCAGCGTGTGGTTCGGCGTGGGCTCCAGGTCGGCGGCACCCAGCGGCAGCTTGGTGACGGGGCAGTCGCCGTGGCCGTCGGTGAACACCCAGCGCTCGATGTTGTCCCGGTCGTAGGTGATCCCCGACGACAGCGTGACCGGGTCCCGCATGACCTCGAGCGAGATCGGACACACGAAGAACCTCGGCACCTCCACCGGCGCGGGGGGCGTCCGCTCCATGGATATAATCCTACCTGCTGGGCGCGTTCCACACCTCGCTCGTGCGGAAACGGCGGCGGCGAGACCTACGCCCCCTATATACACATGAAGCTTGGGTAGGAGAAGCAAGATAGAGGAAAGAAACAGGGAGCTACCCTCGTGGTCCAAAACTGGAAATATTCTGGAGCAGAATGAGATGGTTCGGATGGCTTCTTATATAGGAGACGATAGAGAGAGGAGGAAGAAGAAGAGAGAGATGCCACGAGGTCCACGGCGGCAAGTGGGCGCCAGTCTTGGTTCGGTGGATTCTTCGGTACGACTGTTTACGGCCGCAGCGGCAGGCCGTGCTTTGACGCAGGCGGTGGTTGATCGTGCTCCCCCGCCTTCCGGTTGGTGTGGACTGGAGAGCCATGGCGTGCGCGCGGGAATTAGAAACTCTGGCAGCTGCGGAGGTCGGTCGTGCGCGGTTGCCAGACGGGGCGGGGCGGGGCGGGGCAGCCACCGCGAGGCGCGAGGGAGCGAGCACGGACCACAAAATGTTCTGCGGCTTTGACCTTCCTGCTTGCTGGGTTTTCTTTTTAACTTTTTTTTTTATCCCACGTCCGGCTCCTCCTGCCCGTCGACTCTTCGTCCTTCCATCGATCGATTGACCGCAAAGCTGGCTTTGACAATTTCGACGTTCTATTCTTCAGTTACTGACCGGCTCGTAAATTTTTCAACGGGCAATAGTAGTTCACTGGTAAAGTGCATGCCGAATTAATTCCTGAATGTGTGATTCTGAAAGTTTAAAAATATTTTAAAAATATATATTATAATAAATTTAAAAGTACAAGTATCAGATTGTTAAAGTAAATCGAATAAATAGAAATTATTGGTCAAAATTAGATTGTGTGAAACGCAAACATATATATATTTTTGACGGATGGAGTACAATAACATTATCAGTTTTGATGTTAAAAAATGTATTTTGTTGCATATAATATGCACGGGTCTAATTATGTTAGGAACTGAGCTGTAATTCCATAAAAGCAAAATAACCACATAAGAATCTTTTATATTTATAAATATGTAGCCCTAAAAAGTTTTCTCTATTCATGTGTTGTTTCTGTTCATCCATCTGCTGTGTCACACCCTAGCTAGCTTTCTCGTATACTCATCGTTTTCATATACTCTCTCCATTCTTTAAATTATTGTCGATATTAATTTTTAACATCAAATTTGACTATTTTATTTTAGTAAAAAATATAATAAGTTTTATAATTTTTATAATTTTCTTTATTATCAAATTTGTTTGAAACACAACGTATAATTTTACACATTTCAACTAATTTTTTGAATAAGATGAATGGTTAAATATGATATTAAAAGTATATAACAATATCAATTTAGGAAACAAATGGAATATTTTGCACTTCTAGTCACAGTTTATGTATCAAGAGCGAAGTTACTATTTTTCTATAACACTCAGTGCATACTAAGGCCTCCGGTTGAGATTCTTTATGAGAAGTGATTCTCTGATAAAAAAGTGATATGTACCTGAAAGTAGTTCTTATTTATTCTCTAGAATAAACTCTTAAAATAAGGATAGAGGATCACTTCACAAACAAAATCAGCAGAAGTTATTTTTTCAGCTCCTAGCCTCTTAATTTATTTTAAGATCACTTTACAAAATCAGTCAAAAATCACTAAAAAAAATAGAATTTGACACAACTCCATATAGCTATGTCAAACGGGCTATAAACAAGAGTGGCATACTCCCCATCTTTTTTTTAGCCCTAGGATTCAGGCCTTGTCGAAACTTCATATTTTTGAATACTAGTACTTTCAGATGTCTGAGCAGTTTGTTCTCTATACTGTTAAGGAAGTAGTAGTATAAATTTATTTTTACATATAATGTGAATTTATAAAACGTCTAAGAACCACCTCTAAGATTGCACGAAGGCAAAAACAGCAAAGAAAAAAGAACGAAGGGGGACGTATCAAGTCGTTTTGATATATAGGCAAATTGGGAAGTTTACCAGGATCAAGAAAGTACGCACTGTCTGAGGATAAAATGTTAGCGAGCGAGGGGAGCTACTAAACTCGAGTGACATCATTTTCCACAGGCCAACCTCACATGCGTTTTCAACCCACGTGAGCGTTCCTTAGACTTTTACCTGCTCTCTTCGTTTTTTAAATGATATCGCTGTTGATTTTTAAATTTAACTTTAACTATTTATTTTATTTTTTTTATAAATTTTATATATTTTGATATAATTTGATTTATCATTAAAGTTATTTGAATCACAACTTAAAATATTATACATTTAAACAAATTTTTTGAATAAAACGAATGATCAAAGTTAATTGTAAAAGTCAACGACGACATCAATTTAAAAACAGAGAGCACGTTGGTTGCATAGAAATCGTCACGCGCCATTTTCATCTCCCACATGCTGCCACATGGAGTCGCATCAGTTCTCTTCCAACTAACGGTTCCATGGTCATTATCGTCGTCTCATTAACATAACCCTTGGTCGTCAAATCACACATATAGCAATGCCAGTTGTGGTCGCGTGCTTGGTCGTCGTATGACTGCCTGCCACGTCGTTGTTTATCAGATCGTGCTGGTCGTTACCAGTGAGTAGTTGAAACATTGTATAATACAAGGCAAATCCTACGCCAAATCTAAATGAACGTGAGCTGTTTATTTTTATGAATCTCAACAATAAAATAGTTTTTTTACTTTCTAAGAGGTAAAAGCATTAAAATAATTAATAATTATTATAATATTTAAATTGAAAAAAAAATCAATAAATTATGAAAAGTTGTGTGTATTGTATATTAAATAAGTGACTATTTTAAAAATAAATATTTTTATTGGAAAGAAGATATCGCCGGAGATATCGTATGGACTATGGTAAAGAAAACATGAATGTTGAATGTTGTCAATAGATTAAAAGGTAGAAAAGCCATTCTAGAGCCCCTAATAAACAGCTCCATTTTCCACGCGAGGCGAAAGGGCAGTGTAAAACGGTGTGGCGCTCCATACGTGCGTGCGGCCGTGCGCATAAGTGCCACGTGAAAAACATGCGCATGGATGGAAAGAAGCATGCGTTTCGACCCGCACGCCCGTGTTAGCAAGTGGTAAAACCACTCTTGCACTTCGATTTGTCTTCCGCATAAGCAATTTGCGATAAATAAACAAGTGGAGTAAATAAAAATCGGAAAGACAGCTTCAACATTTCTGATAGCACCAAACCATTTGCACGAGTGAAAATTGAGCAGGCGGGCTCGTGTCTCGATCAGAGGGGTTTATCGGAAACTTTAAAATTCGTACAAAACAAAATGAACAACTATTCATTTGTTTTAAATTAATATTGACACTACTGATTTTTAATATTAATTTTAATTATTTATTTTATTAAAAATGTGATAAATATAATATATTTTATTACAATTTTGTTTATCATTAAATAGTATTTGTATTATGACTAATATTATGCACATTGAAACAAATTCTTTTGAATAAATAAATAATCATGTTATAAATCAACAGTGTGTTTGAGATCCAACAGTCATACCCCAGGGGCACAATTATAAGTCAGCAAGTGCGGCGCCCGCTAGGCGCAGCCTGAAGCTTGGCCCTCCTCCTCGTCCCGCTGACCGCTCACCGGAATATCCCGCGGTCGTAGCGTACTCTACGGTGCATGGCTTCTTCTATCGCTGGAATTGGAGCCCGAAAACCAGGACCGGAGTTCAAACGCTCCAGACTACCAGTTTCACAGTTGATGATTCCATGCGTTTGAATAACTGGAACACGCACGTCGACAGTGCCCCGGTCACCAGGTGAGAGGTGACCCCGCATGGAAGTCGAGGAGATCGGGCTCGATGGCTCCGTCGTGGCGTGAGCTGGACGCAAGTGCTGTTGCGTCGCGTGCAGCGGCGGCGGCCGATCGCCGTGGTCGGTGATCCGGGTTGACTCCGACCGACCGGATCGGCTGGCCGCTGATCTCTTGCGTGCAGGGCCAGGTTCCAACCCTTCCGTTTTCTGAGACGCGGAGACTATCCGCAATCAACACTGTTGACTGTTGACATTTTTCGATCTGAGACTCGGAGCATATCATCAGCCAGATTTTTCTACAGTCCGGCCGGCCATGCGAGCGCCGAATTCGTAAACGGGAAGTGGGCACTGAAATACGACTCTATGCTGTCACTATTCTCTTCTTCGATGTTGTATTCTTTAACTGTCAAATGAGTGAGAAATTTTCTCTTCCTGTTATTAATGTAGAACTTAAATAAATATTGCGCGTTTCAAAAAGTTTGACTTGGTCCCAGGCATGGTATTGTGCATGTTTGTTTGACAAAAAAAATATCGATGTTTTAGAAAAATACTACTGTGATTTGTAAAAAAAAACAGTTTTGAAAACATGGAGGTGTTTGGATGACAACAAAATGTGCAATTTTAATAACCACATAAACGGGCTGTTGATGGACCAACGGGCCTAGTCAGGCTTCATTTCTGTGCTACTGCTTGAAAACTCAAAAAGGATCCGGGCCTAAATTAGATGTCGCCGTCTCAAGATACTACGAGTACCATCGGTGGTTGGGCCCGCATCGTCTCGGCGGCCCTGGCACCTCACTTATGATCGTCAAGCCCACAGGTATGCCGCTGTGAGCCTGTGACGATGTCGGCTGACCAGAAAGCTGTTGCCGAACCGGTCAACGGAAGGCGATGATCCGTGCCCCCTCGTCCACGTGGAAGATTCACGAACACGTTCGGACTTCGCGGTAGAACCCTTCGCCTGCGCCGGCTTCGGTCAAGCGACGCGCTGGCGCTACCATGAGTCCATGACCGGCGAGGAGGAATTCTGTCGCCGTCGGCGACAAGAACGCCGAACTCCGCCCGGGCCGCGAGCACGTCCAGAGTCTCGGTGCAATCGAGGGAGTGTGTGAGTGACGGATGGCGATGGTACTGTTCCTTCCGGTTCATCGAGAGCGCCTTTCCTTGCCGGCGCTTTCCGTCCCGGCTGTCAACTGGATCTTTCTCGAGGCACGTGCGAGCGCCACAACGAAGCTCCCATCCGGCGCGTTCACATGGAGATTGTCTGTTATTGCCAGTACTAGCAGTTCTGCTCCGTTTTTTAGTGCCACTGATTGAGCATAAATTACTTAGCCCTTTCTGTTTCTACTACTAAGGAGTATCATAGAAGTTCATTGGAATGTGAAAATTTATAGAAAAATTAGATTGTGAAAAACTCTGATACAAAAGTTGAAATAAAGTAAGTAGATTATGAGTACAGATTGTAGATAAAATTTAATAAAAGCTGAGAGATAATAGATTGTGAGATTTTTTATGTTGAGACGTTCTGCTACCAGAATCTGACGCAATTTGAGTTGTTTGTTTCCACAAATTATAAGATGCAGAATCTCAAAATCTCTCCTGAAAATAAACAGGCCTTAGCACTTGCTCCATCTTTAAATTCTCTGACGTTTTGATTTTTTTATCTTATATATTTTTTTTAAAAAAAAATAAAAACAAATTAGCTATGTTTAAAGAATCTCTTATGATAAAAATAAAAAGTAATCACAACTAAATAAATAATATTTTTATAAAAACTTTGAATAAAATGAAGAATCAAATATAATATTTAAAAATGCTAGGAATTTAGGGACGGAGGTAATAGATCAACGAACAAACAAAGGCACAGTGGAATATGCAGACTATAGTTTAGAGGCATCAAGCCGCGAGTTCAGCGAAGTCAGCATGACCTAACCATGAGCGCATCACCAGAGTACAGAATAGTTGAAAGAATTAACAAATCCTCCATTCACCACACATTAATCATCTCCTTTGCTTCGCCTACACAGGAGACTGGTGTAAACCCAGACAAAAAGAAGAGCTAAATAAAGCGCTGGGCCTCTATCTTCTTACTAGTGGAATCTGCTACTCTACTCAAGAACGCTTTACTAATTTGCAAGTGCTAATCACTCTCTATCCCCAGGCTGAGATGCTGTCGCCTGGAGGGCCTGCCTGCCCAAATGCAGTGCCCAGGATCAATCGGCAATGGAGCAATCAATCAGATTAGGAAGCAACAGTGCCGGGCCCACCACCTTGCGCCTGCCCACTGGTGGAAAAAAAATGGAAAAAGAAATGTAGGGCCTCCTGGCTGTCACGGACCGGTAGCGCGGCGAGCGAGCTAAAAGTCCGGCAAGCCGCCGAAGAACTCCGCGCAGGTCGTCGGCGACGGGACAGTGGGCGTGGCGAGGAGGTTGCGCGGGCTGGGCACGAACGGGTCGGAGTAGTACGCCGGCGGCGGCGGCCGGCCGCCGGCCGCGCCGTGGCTCATCGGGTCGCCCGCGCCGGACGCGGA
>BCLF01000006.1:1696621-1717085 GCA_001602275.1 Zoysia japonica | reverse complement strand
CGTCGTGGGGCCGCCGCGCCCCGACGACGACGCCTGCTGGTCCATCCTCCGCGCCGGCGCCGGCGCCGGCTCCGGCCACGGGCTGTCGGCGGCGGCCGCGTGCGGGAGGTGGTGGAAGTGGGGACGGGACTCGGGCAGGGGAGAGTAGCGGTTGGAGTCGTTCAACATCAGGGGATGCGCTGCGTGGTGGAGAGGGGACTCAAGAGAGAGAGAGAGAGAAAGGGAGGGAGTGGCAATGGAAAAATGTGAGGGGGAGGAGGGCGAGGTCAAGGAGACGTGCGGATTTTTTACGCGGCTACTTGCTTGGCGCTACCTCGCCGATGCATTGGTTTCTGCCGGGACGGCAGCGCGGGAGTGGACTCGGCTCGTCTACGCGTACCGGCCGGTGAACTTTTCTTTTTTATCGATCACGTTTGCCTCCTTCCACACATCCGTATGCCACCGTACTCCACTTCGGCCGGCGGCTCACCTCGTCCCGAACAGCGCCGGCACGCCAGGCACCGGCCGCGGTGGCCGGCGGAAAGCGCCATTTCAGGTCCTTTTCCTTTTAATCAATCACAGTTCCTGAATCTTATGCTGTGATCTCTTCTTCTTCAGTTATTAACAAATGCCTGAGGCCTGCGATGGATTCCTTGTGGCAGGCGTAGCGTAAAATACAGTGATCTGCACGGGGTTGAAGTTGAACGGGTCCGTCGTCGAGCAAGTGTGCGGCTGCAACAAAGAACTAAGCGGGGTTTTTTTACTTTCATTTGCTCTGTGCCCGGGCTAGGATGCAGGCAGGACGCCTCTTGGGTGGCCAACACAAACCTTCTGTAGCCGCTTCGATGAACAAGTCAACTGCTGCGTCATCTCGTCGGTGCCAGCATGCTTACTAGCTGATGGTCAGTATTAGCTCTCCGGACAGTGATAAACAGCTTGCCGGACAGCGGCCGCGCGAGAGTGGACTCGGCTCGTTTCCGCGTACAGGCCGGTGAGGTTTTTTTTTTCTTTATCACGTTTGCCTCCTTCCTTCCATGATCCATCCATATGCCACCGTTTTGGATCGTCCGGCGGGTCACCTCGTCCACATCGGCGCCGGCAAGCGGTGAATGATATAACGAGGAGGGAAGCAGGCAAAGTAGGTGCGAATAGAGTGAATGATACGTGGTACATATTTGATATTTATTTTTTAAAAAGAATAAAAAAATATTTTTATCTGTTTATTCATCATTCGACAGTGATAAATATACCGGCAAGCTAGGTCCAGCGGCGGCGGTGGCTATATATTCTTCCGAGCAAGGGTAACTGACTGTTTTTGTTTGGACAAAGCATGGCTAGGATCAATTTTAGCTGTAGAAACCTGGCGTCAGTTGAGATTGGTCTTCGTTTGACCACCAGATGTAAAAACTGCAGAATTTGGCCTCTTGGCCTCGCTGCAGAACCATGTGCTTGCACGACGCGTTCGTCGCAGAGACCTGTGCAAGGTCAAAAGTCATGGACCTTTCCATTCTCCGTAACAATATTTAAAATTTTATAGAAATTTTACAAAAATCAATTTAATTTTACAATAAAAAAAGAAATTCTTTGGTTACAAACAAAGTCTCAGAGTTCTGCTGTCACGCCGCAGCTGATACTGATACACATGATCGACGGCGAAGGTGCTGAGAGAACTCTCGCCGGTCGAATTCGATGAGCGATCATTGGCGACGGCGGAAGTGCACGGGTTGTTGCATTCAAGTTCCACCGTAGATGTGGGGCGGCCGTGTTGTGATTGTCAGACAGACTGTTCTCAGCTGATCACCATCGTTAAACACTTAACAGCAAACACGGTGCGGTCATCCTCCTCTCCATCGAATTGCGACTGACTACTGTTCCGATGAGGCGTAGCGATGCAAGCGACGGCAGCACGAGGTGACCCGACACCCGAGACGGGCGCGGCTCGCCCGGCGTTCGCCAGGAGCTTTCGCCCCCGTTCCAACGGCGGATCCCACACCTACCAACGAAGCCCCCGATGAATCGCGCGCAGTAGGTGCAGCGGTGGAATGGAGGGCCTGATTTCAACACGCGGTTGTTGGCAGGGTTTACAAAACCGGTCAAAACCGGCCGGTTTTCGCGATTTTCAATGAAATCGGTTCGGTCACGTTTAGAAGGTTGACCGGTTTTCGGTTTAATAAATTAAAAAAAAATTCAAAAAAATTTGAAAATTCGAAAACCGGTCAAATTGGCCGATAACTGGTCAAACTGGCAGGTAAACCGAAAAACTGGTGAAAAACCGTGGGTACAGATTTGATTTCAAATTCAAAAAGGGTAAACCGAAAAAATCAGCCGGTAAACCGAAAAAACCGGCCTGTTTTCTATAAAAAAAATTGATTTTTGAATTTGTCCGATTTTTTCGGTTTACTATAGCGGTTTTTCCGGTTTTCACTAAAACCGACCAAACTGGTGCCGGCCGGTTTTCGAGATCAAACTGATTTTTGAAACCTTGGTTGTTGGCACTGGTTTTCTGGACCGGACAATGCAGGTGTTGTCTTCTCCAGCTTGACTAAAGCAGGTTGATGCAGACAGAGATAGACTTAAATGTTTTGGCCTTCACGGAGAGACAGGCCGGGACGTCGCGATCTTGACGCAGCTGATTATCGCATCCGCTAATCACTGCTGACCTGGGAGGGTGGTCACAGTTCATAACAGAATGGTTATCACAGGGAGGAACTGGTGATAGAACAGACGGAATAAGGGCCAGTAAAAGGCTTATGGGCAAATTCACATGGATTTTGGACTGACAATTACTACTCCTCAAGGAGTTCAGCATCTAAAGAATGATACAAGAACAAACTCTCTCTAACACCTCTTCACTGCTTTCCTACGAATCTAAGACTTACACCCGAGAAAATTTCAAGTTTTTGGTGGGTTCCCATCAAACAGAACAACCTTGACGCCGCTCGCAAAGTTGCACGCTCACCCAAGACAACAACGCCTCTGCTTTTTTGCGGCTCACAACCTGACAGGCAGGCCGTAATTGGGAAAGGACCGGATCACTCCGTCGCGACTGGCAGTCACAATGACCGTGTTCCACGCGGCCGATACCACGGACAGGCAGTCGCCTAGTCGCAGGTCGTGCTCAGGCTTCAACGAAGGGAGCTTCTCCTCCGGCCACGTCGCCGATCCCTTCGTGCAGTCGGCGAAAGAGCGTTGCACGGGGGAACGGCCTTCTCCTTGGCGGGGCATGCGGGAAGCACTAACAGAAGGTTTGATGTCCCTGTCTTGGTGCGCTCCGGGCCATGGTACTGCGGTGGTGACGTCCTTGGAGAAGAACAGCTCGCAAGAGTTAACTGATTTGGCGTCTCCTGAACTGGTGGCGAAGTTCCAGATGTAGACGCAGGAATCCTTGCCGGCAGATATAAGGTATCTGCCGTCTGACGTTAAGTAGGGTGACGACAGAACCTTCGACTTGCTAGGCCCTGCGTATACAGGAGAAAGGAAAGCGTAACTATCAGTTCTGAAGTCACCAAATGTAACGAGGATGAAAGACCATTGCACTCAATTAGACTAACATACCGTTAAACTTTTGAATGCCATCACCATCAACAACCCGAATTTTAGAATCTTTTGACGTGATCATAATCCTATGGGGATCGCTTGGGCATATCTGAAAAGCGGAGGTCACGAATTAGCTACTTTGTATCGATAGCTGGAAGGATACTAGTGCTTCCACGAAATCAGAAGAGGAAATGTCATGAATGAATAAATGAAGAGACCAACCTTGATACTGGTGATCCGGCTGGCGGTTGACTTTTTCTTCCCTTGCACAAATAATTCTTTTTCTAGCTGGATGTCTTCACCTAGCGAGAAAAATGAGCTGCTCAGTTGGGAGTGTCGAATTACTGATACCCTAATGATATCTATCAAAGTGGTTCACTGCTAGAGGCGTGTGGTATCCAACAACTAGAACCATATTGAGGGGAAAAAAGACATCGAGGGTACCTGATTGATTGTAAAGGCGGCATGCTCCTGTAATTGTTCCCACAATGAAGCTCTGATTTGCAAAGCAAGAATTAACATCGAGCTATACAAAATACTCCTATCTACGATGATATTATGTTAGACTCATACCTTTCCATCTGGTTGGTAACTCAAAGCAGTTATGATATTCCGCGTGTCAGTCCAGTCAGTTACTCGCCTGTCCAAAACATCCCAAATGCGGACTTTACCATCTATGGAACCACTGATGAAGTATTTCTCATCAATAGGGTTGAACTGGACACACGTTACTGTTGGCAACAAGAAAAGGATGGACAGGAGTCAGGTGTTATTTATGGTAATTAACTTTAAAATGCTACTACTATGTTGCCAAAGAACAATATAGTCAATTACTCATGGCTTAATTACCAAAATCTTTGTGTTTGAAGACTGCAAGGCAACCATCACAGCCAGCTTTCCACAAACGAACCGTCTTATCTTTTGAAGAAGTCAAGAGATACTGCAGATAAACCAAGTGGTAGCAGATAAGTAATTTAACAAAACAATATTATGATATGTGTAATGCGTCATGAAAGCTTATTACGAAAACAAATCATTGAATAGTATTCCTATTAGTTCTGTGGTTTGAGTATCGACATGTGAGCTACGCATAAAAATAAAAGGTAAACTTACATCTGACTGAGACCATGCCATGTCGAGGATGTCACTTGTATGACCATTAAATTCATGCAGAGGAGTCTCCGAAATATGAAAAGCTTTCTTGGGTATAACTGCAACAGCATGGTTCTGCCGCATTGCCAGTATGACTTTCTCCCGACGTTCACGGGAAACCTCAGCCTTATACAGCTTAGAAGAAGTTTCCACTTCTGTGATTTGCCATATTCGTACAACACAATCCTCTCCAGCACTTGCTAGATACCACCCAGATGGACTGAATTTCATTACCCTAATCGAACCCTTATGAGCTCTGATTTCTTGATCCATGTAGACAGCAGAGAATTCAACAAAGTTCTTCTTTCTCTGTTGAACTCTTGTTCTGGATGGTATACCTGTAGTGCAGTTTTTCACATGGACATCGTACTTGCACATTCCACCAAAACTTCTCCTTGTCATGAATTTTTTCCATGGGCTTGTGACATCCTTAGCACCTTTCACCTCTCTTGCAGGGCTATTACCAACCCCCCTCTGCAATAGTTTTTGAACTGAGCGAGATAGACCAAGCAAGCTCTCAAACTCCAGAAGAGACATCACCTTATCTGATCCAACCTCCTTCAGCATGTCAGTTAGGCTGTTATCTGGACCATTGTGAACTCTGTAACACTTTCCACTATCCAGATCTCTTATGCAACAGGCACCATCAACTACTGATTCGCTGTCACAAACAGATGAATCCACTGACGAAGTACTACTTACAGTTCTCTCCTCCATGTCCCCGGAAGTGTCAACGGCTGTGATTTCACCACTGCACCGAAAAGACTCCATTCCGGTGACAACAACCTCGCTGAGTCCCATTCCTTTCAGGAACCTTTGTCGCCTTTCCTGGACACTCATTGGCTCGTTTGCCCAAATCTCATAATCAAAGTTCCTTGGCCTTCCTTCATCACTAGTACTGCACTCCTCTGAGTATGAAGGCTCCCTTGGTGATCGAATGTCCTCGAACGCATCGAAGAAAACCTCATGCGTATCTGATTCAGATCTTGGCATTTCCACTGAGTTGATTTTCAACAAACAATGTGTGTGTTTTGATCCCTTCGGAAGGCTCGAGCAGTTGTAATCAAAGGCTCATCTGCAATCAACACACGTACGAGTTCAGAATAAGCGAAAATGTAGAGCATGAGAGATCAACCAGTACAATGTAAACAGTGCAATCAACACCACAATTATGAGTTCAGAACAAGGAGATGATCGACAAGATACCCAAAACAGCAGACGCATAAAAGAGTAGCATACCCCGAAACCGAGCTACTCTGTCTTGGGAAAACAGAGTAGAGCAGAAAATAGCAAGCCAAGGGATCAGCATGGAGCAATGCAAATATGTATACCATCATCTCCATCCAGCTACTACTACTAGTGCTCTCCCCTACTCCCAGTTTGTGGTGCTAATTGTCCCAGGTTGTCAACAAGCCAAACGAGCACAGGCCCGGGCTATACCTACCACTAAACTAATCGGTGGCCTCGCCCGTTAATCAGCGTCCCCCGTCCTGCACTCTGCTGCTGCTCACGGTGCTCACCAACAACGCAACAACTCACCAGCTGTACACCCCAAGGCACCCACCAAGCCGCCTCGGGAACCCCACCGGCGGACGGATCGAGATCGCAACAACTCCCCACACGGGCGGCGCGAACCGAACCAGCGAAAAACAGCGCAGAAAGGCTAGAAGGACTCCTAGTGGCAATGAAGATGCACTGAAGTGAAAGGGCCGGCCTCTTCGCAGAGTTCAGTAGGGCGGCGCCGTAGCAGTAAAAACAGCAGGTACCATGCGCTGCCCCTGCCGCTGCCGTGTAGGGTGCGGCGGCGACGGCCGGGCCCGGCGACGTGCCCTGCCGGCGGGCGCCGCCTATTTCGTGTCTGGCTCTACGCCGACAGCCGCTGCAGGGTCAGAGGGGTAGTAGGGCAGTGCCCTGGCAGCACTCGGTGGCCACTAAAGCTGCGACCTTTTTATGCGCAGAGAAACTGTAGTACCGATGGGTGAAAATAGACCAGCGTTTGATTTGGACAGAATCTTGTACGAGAAAAAAGACAGGGATTTGGTTTCGTTTGTTCTTATGGTGTGCGGAACAAATTGGAGGGTAACAGAACAACGGAAAGAAAAATTCACACTTGCTTTTACTTTTCTATATTCTGAAAGTGACGCGACGATAATTTGGCTCTTGAAATGGAGAAGAACGTAGGAGTCTAAACTGGCATTCGGTTTGCAGAAATCAAATTGCAATAGTTGAATGCAGAGTAAGCACGAACGAACCGTTCGGACGCGAAGTGTTCCGTGCCATCGCGCCATTAAACCATAGTAACGGTGCAAACTGTAAATGCAACGCTAAAAGAGGGTGAACATTCCGCTTTTTCGAAATACCACTGAAATTCGAAAAAAAGGAAGTGAGCGAAAAATCAGGGTAAAGGGTCCAAAAATCTTGCACAAATTTGCGGGCTATATAATCGTGCATGGCATACACAAAACGAGGTCCATAAAGCACGGAGAAAAAAATAAATAAAGTTTCTATGAAAACATAAAACGTGGTTTTAATTTTGGAAAGAAGTCAACAGAATAAAACAGAGCGACACGAGGAACAGAAAATTCGAGTGTTAAACCCATTCCCCACCCATTCAGACGAGAATCATACGAACGGAACTCTATAATCAGAATTCGGTTCGAACTGCTCCAATCACAACGAAGCGACCGATCGAGGAGGACGAACAGGCACAACATAACACTAGAACACGCGAATCACTACTGTTCCATTCCTGTCCGCTACTGACGAAGCATTCGAGATCACACTCCTAAAAACGCAGAGGAAATTTCGAGCCACCTCACCTTCCTCGCGACGGGAGAACCTTCACGGCTGGCGGCTCCTCGGCGTCCTCGACCGGCGGCGGCCGCTCGCCTCCGCGCCATCCCGCCAGCGACACGGCGACGGACAGGATCAGGGTGGGCGGCACGCGAGCCCCGACCTTCGGCTGGCTTCACTTCCGACGAGGGGACCGATGGGGTGGGAGCTCGGGATTGGGGTCCCCGCTTGGACGCGTCGTCCCAAGGCCGGCGGCGGCTCGCCTTGTGCTCTCCGGCCTCCGTTTCCGATGCGCGTCTGTTTCGTTCCGATCACTCTCGCGGAGTATTATTATGCTGCCTAATCGGCTAATCGCCCGACGCGGTTATGAACTCGTCCGAATCGGCATCTTCCCGGGGCCGGACCGGGCTAGGACGGGCCGGGCTTTGTTGGTAGACGATAAAATACGCGTAATATTTAATTTGTGCAATAGATGTTGCTATTTTTCCTTCGAAACTTTCTTCAGCTGTAATTTTTTTTTTCAAAATTCCAATCTGAGTAAGCATGCGCAAGATGTCAGTAAAAAATTATATGATCTTTGCCATTTGTCACCCTTTTTTTGACAAATTTGATTTATACCTTATACGGAGTATTTTTTTAGTTTTAAAATATGCCAACTATGTATCCATGATAAGTGGGTCAATCTATTTCAATGACAGCATGAAACTCTGCCTTGTGGTTGCCGCCGTTATCTAATTCTACTGCAAACAAATCCAAACCATCGCGCATCTAGCTAGACAAAAGCATCCCCAACCCCTCTGAACTGGTCTTCGCAGCTCGCAAAGTGTAGTACTCCTAGTAGTTAAAAAAAGGGGACGAGTTCCTTTAAAAAAAAAGGACGCGCATGCGATTCGAGTGGAGAGTCTCTAGACTTTCCAGGGGCCACTAATGGCCTGGATTAGTAGAGAGGATGGTGATGTGATCACACTTTCCGATCCTCCAGATAAGATAACCCCCGGCCACAATGTGTTCGGTGCGCGTCTTTCGACCGACGGGTACTCTAAACTTTTGGACCTTTCCGATCACGGAGCGAGATTAGACCCGCTTTGTGGATTGCTCTTCCGAGCACTGTTGCATCCTGCGTCCAGACGTGCTCGCAACCTTAGATGAGGTGTCTACCTATCTTACACTTAGCAAGCTAGGCGACGCCTCTTTTATATCAACAGCATGTATGATGCTTTTCTGCTTCTTGACCAGGAAACTAAAATCAAGTATGTTGGCGAAGGCAGGTGATGTCGATGCTTCAAAGTCTCTAACACGAACGAGTTGAAGAAGACACAACGAAAAATAAAAACAGAGTATCAGTCTCGAAGAAGACCGGGACGGAGAAGCAAGAAGCTGGAGAAATCATTCGCAGCATGGTTAAACGAGCACTGTTCAGGAGAACGTGCGCACCTGAGAGTTCTTTCTTGCAGGTCGCAGAAAACAGCAGGGAGGAAGCAGAGGATTCAGGAAGGAAGCTGAGGGAGTTCGCCTCACAGTCGCGGAGGTCGCAGCGCGTTCCGCCAGTAGTCCCGTTTTAGCGGGGGAATCAGCGCGCAGCCATTTTAAGCAGGGTTACGACTACCGTACAGCCGCAGGTGGCAGAGAAAATTACTCTATCAACCAACGTGGGACTACTACAAGTAGGAATACTGAACGATGAGAGGGTTGGATAATCGAGCTGGTCTGTGTGGTGTGCTCAAGTCAAAGCCATCGCCTGCTTGCTTGCGGTCTTGCCTCCGAACAGCATGTGGCCATCAGCTTGCCAAATCCGCACCGAACCATAAACAACGATGCGGTTAGCTCGGGAAGATTCTGCAGCTTTTACATGGATCTCCGAGCCGATCACGTTCATTAACTTCCAAAACTCTGGCGACGAACGACGACGCTTTACGCCGATTTTAGTTGGTTGGTCCTTTGGTCTACGGCCACTCGCGCGAGCAGGAAGGCGTTAAGAATTCGGTCACGCGCAGCGCGCGGCGCAAGTGTCCCGCCGCGAGCGGCGAGGAGGAAGGGAAGGGAACGAACGGCGCGCACGGCACGGTACCGGGGGTGCGCGCGGCGCGGTAGTACAGGTGGACGTGCCGCGCGGGGAGCGGAAACCTCGGTCCGTGATGGCTGAGAAAATCCGTTTATTCCGCTCGTGTTCCTTCCGTGCGATGGTCAACAGAAGTCCACGGCCGCGGACGACGCGCAGGGGAGCCTAGTGGCGCACATGGCCGGGGGAGGTGGCGTCGGCGGAGCGGATGAGCGTCCGTGCGCGCGGTGCGGGCGCGACAAGCGAGCACTTTTCGGGGTGCGGCGAAGGAATAGTAGTACGGGAAACAGGGTCACGTCGTGCGCGGTACAGTATCAGAGGAGTATCAGGATACGGCAGGTAAGTGAGATGGCCACGACCGCGATCGCGGAATAAGCTTTTTTTTGGAGGCGACGATACCGGCCGGAGATCAGGGGCGTATCGGCCTGACCTCGCTGTTGATAATCCGGACTTCTGGGCGGGAGAGGATCACGTCCCGGGATGGTGGTTGCCAGCCAAACCTGCGTCGCGCCGTGGACACGGTGGTGCACGAGGGAGTATGGCATCGGTTACGCGCCTGGACAGGACCCTGACTTCTGCCTCTCGTCTTGGTCCGTCCGTGCCCACGCTGGCAGAGCGGCCGGACATGGATCGCGCGCCCCATGTGGCCACCTTTTCGCGCCAAACCCAGCTCTTCTGAACTGCCATCCGAACGTGCCATCTGCCCTATTGGATTTCTCGGGCAGCCGGGTTCCGGTATGGCAGCTGACATGGATTAATTATTGTATGCTTTCAGATCAAGAGGGGATCAACTTGCTTTGTTAACGTGCTTTTTTTGTTTTTAAATTGATGTTATTATTGATTTTGTAATATATTTTTGTTATAATTTGATTAATCATTATAGTTATTTGAATCACAACTTTAAATGTTATATATTTGAACTAATTTTTTAAAAAATACTAAATATCAAAGTTGATATTAAAAATCAATCACGACATAAATTTTAGAACGGACAGAGCATGCATCTCCGGCGGGTACAGTATGATTGCGAGCCCGGGGATCTGGCGGCTGGATCGTTGCATCCGGCCAAGGAAATCTCCATTGGCGATTTATTTGTATTACGCGCCAAAGTTGATCATGGTTGCATGCCCTTCTAGAAGGAGTTTAGTTAGCTTGTGGATAAGCTGGGCTGCAGTTTTCAGGGAACGAGCCCACGGGGCTGAATGCTCGCTAACTCTTGCTCCGGATTGTTCTGATCAGATAGAATTTCCTGGCAGCGATGGCGGTAAAAAGAACTGAATGCAATTTCTGTTGAGTATTGAGGAAAATTCACTGTTGGGCTAGCACTTGACCTAATGGGCTTTGCTGGTGTCCAGCCCACTTGTATAAAAGGATGAGGAGTTGACCTCATCCGTGAGCACCTGCCCAGCCGCAAGGAGCTGCTTCGTGCCCTTCTGGGCAAGCTGCTGCGCAACTGAATCCGAGCTCTCCGGGAGACCAGGTCGAGTTTGTGGGGCAGCTGCGGCGTTCGCGTGGACCTGGGGGAGTGGCGTGGCAGTTGATTCGAGGGCGAGATGCTCGGGAGGGCCAGGGGAGGAGACTGGTTCGCCTATCACTAGGGTAAAGTTCCCTCTGTTTCCCTTTATTTAGAGGGGTTGGATCTCGTCGTGGGATAGTTTTTCAGTGAGAAATTCCTCTAAGACTCTCTTTCTGTGTCGTGTTCCGGCTGTTCCCAGTGAACACGCCTTTCATTGAGGTGCTCGGTGCTGCATTGTGGAGGCTCGCCCACACGGTCAGAAGGACCTGTGTGGTGAGGTCTTGTATCCCCGTCTTCCTCATCGCCGGCAACGACGGTGTCTAGGATTTCTGGGATAGCGACTAACAAGTTGTGCCTGAACCTCATTCCAGAAACAGTTTGTTGACTTCAATCTGTAAGTAAATACACTCTGTTGTTGATTGGATGTATGAATTATCTGAATAATGAACTCTATGATGATTGAAACATACTGAGACCAATAAATTAGAGAGTACAATAACTGTGCCCTGTTGTATTTGTCTCCTGTATACGGATCTATTTGAAGCGGGGACCATTGTTAGTTCTGTAACTCATTGTGATATTATTACTGCATTGGTATGCACTTAATCTATAACAAGACCAGTACAGTCCATGTCACTGAGCATATCTGCATATAGTGGCAGTAATCATTGTCAGTGATTGATTGCTATACATTTGTTAGCGACATTTATCAGGGAGACAGCTAGTTGATAGCTCTCTAATTGGTTGATCTGTGACGTGTCTCCAGTTAGGGAGCAGAGCCACTCACTCTGAGCCAACTGTACTAGTAATCTGAGAGTAATTTTATTGTTCAGATAATGAATCACGTGATAACAATTCCTATATGTATTTTTGTTCTTCATTATACCTCGAGGAGATTGTTTTGTGATTGTCTTTTACGTGATCCAATTTATTACATATATGCATACATTGTAATCTGTTTTATGCTTATACTACTGCAATATTCCCAACAATTTCCTGGTCAGAATCGAGCGCTCACCTTCCAAATGCAGGTCGTCTATCCGGTTCACGAAACTCGAACAGCACTGAGATTCAGCAGAGGAAGCTCTCTGCCAGTGCGAACGACGCGGAGCTGCTAGGCCGGCGGAGAAAACTGCGTTCACCTCCACGCTCTTCAGTCTTCACCACTGGTCGTCATACTCATCCGCCGGCCGGTGCCGTATCGCTTCGTGCATGTGAGCGTCGTCACCTCCGCGGGATGTCGTCTCGTTTCTCTCTCTCTCTCTCTCTTCCCCCCGGTGGCTCTGGCTGACTGGCTCGATCAAAGAGATCTAACTGCATGCACGGGGGCCGCCCGTCCCGTGCACCGGCGCGGCATGGCTCAGCTGATCTCTTCTTCCCTGCCCCCGCACCGGCGTGGTTACGCCTGGATCGCTTCTTCCCTTCCTCGGACCCGACAGCGCCAGCGCCGTGCAATGTCGCCGCGTCCATTCTTGTGCGGAGAGCTAATCTCGGACGCACGCATCCTTGCCCTTCCTGGTCAGTACAGATCGTCTCCTTAAGGTTTGACCGCACGTACTTACTATTACGTACACATGCACGTACGTCGCCTACTCGCCGTGCATTCTGGCCGCCTACCGGAACGTGCGCCCGCGGAGCGGACGCGCCGCTTGTCGTCCGGAAAGATGGGACAGGAACAAGACGGTGCAGTGCGATGCGTCATCACGGAGCCGTGAGCAGTGTCGCCGGGCGTCGTGCAGGAACACAGTTACCTTTCTCGCGCCCTCTGAGCACAGAACAAAGAAACCCTCGCGCACTGACGTGTACACGTCGGACCCATGTATCGGTGATAGTATAGAATTACTGGAGAGGATCTCACCCGGTAAGCGTCCAGAGTGCTAGTGACCGTAACTGAATGAATATGGAGGCAAGAGCCGATCAGATCAGGTAATTCTTTTTTTTTAAAAAAAAGAAATGAAAATGAACGGAGCAGATAATTCTACTGTACGTTATTGGGTGCCACGACTGTGATAATGTTAAGGTTCCGTTTAAACAATGGGATTTTTTTTTCTAAATTCTAGAGTACGTAAAATCAAACTGCTTTCATTGAGTTCCAAACTGGGCCGAAAAAGTTGGCCGCCCGTCGGTGATGGGAAAACACTGCATGCCTTGCAGCGTCTCGTCGCGCCTTCTCCCGTCCCGTCCACACCGACCTGTCCCTCAACGTCTCCATACCTAGCTCACCAAATCTTGATAGGCAAAAGAACCAACTACTCCCTGCAGCAGGATCACCACAAGTACGCACTCATAGCAGTACTGATTCACACCCCAGCCGACAAAATACTCCAAAATTTGAAAACAAAGATAACGCTAGCGCTTCTGATTTCTGATCGATTAGGTTCCGGATATAAGCATGTTAGTAACTCCCTGATGGAAAAAGGGAAAGGAAACCCTCGAGCTCCGAGAAACAGAGAGCAAAAGCAGAAAGAGTGACAAAAAACATAAACGACTCCACACCAAGAGGGAACAAAATCAACGGAAAGTTGATTTCTGATCTCAGCGGAAGGTTGATGCGTGCACCATGCTAAAGTTGATCAGGGTCAAGACCGGCAAACATGCATGACAAGATTAACGAATCATGTGAGATACAGTATATATACGTCGATCATACATGCTCTTGACACGATCCTATAACTTTTCTCTACCACCTTTTCTCTAGCCTCTACGTACGTGCAGCTGACCTGTACTCTCCTCCCTGTCAATGGAGTCGTCGACGACTCACGGCTTCTTCTGCACCTGGCTCTCGAGGCCGACGGAGTTGTGCTGCCGCGACGGTCCAGACGGCGGCACGAGCCGCCTCGGCAGGAACCCCAGGAAGTGGTTGGACGCCCCTCGCTCCAGCGGCCGGCCCTCGAATGGCTGCGTGCCTCTCGAAGCGTGGCCGCTCGAGACGACCGTCACGAGGAGGAGCAGGAGCCATGGAAGCTGCAGGAGGACCCGCCGGCTTCTTCGTCTGATCTGCCAGTAGCAACGCCCCATAGAATGCAGCAGCGGCGAGAGGAGTGAAAGGATAGAGAGTTGGAGAATGGAGACCAAGGAGGTGGAGGGAGGAGCTTATGAAAATGTGGAAGGGTTTGCGAAGCGATGGAGGGGAGTCGCGCCGTACTCTTCACCACTGCTCGTCGCTGACAAGTAGGCCGGAGACCATGTGAGGCCCAAGTGTTAGCGAGGGAAAGGTAGAGGGCAGCGCGGCAGGTGATCCCGTCGCGTGGCCATATGGGCATGGCTATGGTGGCCGGTATATAAGGGGTGGTCACTAACACCGACCGCGTATAGACTGTAGGAGCATGGACAGCATTTCACAGCCGCAGAAATGGAGGGGCGACGAAAAATGCCGCCCAAATGCGTGGCGTACGTCACTTTCTGCAGCAGTTTGCCGTGACTTTTCATTGCGCAAACGGTACTGTATAGCACAGTACTAACAATGGACGGCCGGTTTCAGAGCTACTACTACTCCGTACGTAGTTCTTTTCCTTCGTAGGAGTATACTCTTTCCGTCCAGATTTTTGTAACACTAGCAAGTCGTAAGGAGTATATTTCTTGGTTTGGTCATAGTTAACTTTGATCATGAATAGATAAAAAAAATATGATGTTTGGTAAGTATAATGATATTGTTAGATTCATTGTATCAAATGATATGGTTAGATTAGTTGTAAAACTAACTATCATTACAAGTCAATCATAATCTTTTAAAAAATTAATCTATTGAGATATTGTGTTAATCAAAGTTTAATTTTATTGACTTGAGCAAACTACTAGTACATTACTAGAGAGGGAATACAGCAATAACTATTTCAAAAGCAATTGTATCAATTTGTTCTAAAGGCCACAGTTGTCTTGCTTGCACAATTACATTAGGCCGCATTTGGATTGCGGGGAAAATTCCCGAATTCTACGTTTTTTTTTTGAAATTCTTACGTTCCAAAGGAAGCTTTAGTCCATTTTTCCATCTTCTGTTATATTATGTCATTTTCAGGATCGCACTAGATTATGCCACTTAATTTCATGTTACTATAAATGAACTCCAGTAAGAAACTCACATCCAGATTAAAAAAAAATAGAAAAGGAGAAACAATTGGCTAGATTAAGCAAGCGACACGGGAATGAATGTGTGGGTACACCTACAGATTGCGTTGAGGCAGCGCCGCGGATGATAGAAATAAATAGTGGGGTCATCGTTTACCTCCCTCACTCTTGCTACTAAGGCCTCGTTTGAAACGCATAAATTTCACAGAAATTTCGTAAAAATTTTACAAAAATCAATTCAATTTTTTTAAAAAATAAAGAAATTAAAAAAATTCCTCCGTCTCAAACGGGGCTAAAGTCATGGCCTATAGGGAGAGTTGGAGACTTTGAATCAGGCGCTACAGACGCCATGGCCGGTGCGGGTGCGGGTGCGGTGGCCTGGTGGGGCTTAGTGCAATTGATGAGGGAGGCGCGGCGTGATGACTGACGCGAGAAGAAACGGAAGCGAGGAGGGGAGAGAGATTCAGGTGGACCGCACTCGAGATAATCCATGGACCATAGCCACAAGCCCCATCATGCCGCAGGACCCCGCGTAAAATGATACGAACTCCCATCATTTCCTGAAAACTCCAGTTCTTCCATTCGCAGAATCGGTGTACTACCTCTGGATCATTGTGATAGACGACCAGGCTTGGTGCTATTTCAATTAATATTGGATCGTATTTGGGCCTGGTTTGTCATGCCGTGTTTGGTTCACGTTCTCACCACTTTTGGGCCGGACATATTGGCCCGGTAAAGAATGATGGGCCGCAGGCCCGTTGCATGACATAGAACCACCAGCCTAGAAACTACCTAGAAAGATAGCGCGGCATTTTGAGGCGCCTGATGACCCTCATTGAGGAAATTTGTTTATAGAAAAATAGTATGGTGTATTTTGCACCTAATGACTTTTATTATTGAGCAAATTTGTTTGTTATGTCTGAAAAATTATATGAACTATAACCAGCTCCAAAGTTGAACTACTGACGGGCGATGAAGCAATATTTGCAGCGTTAGAGCCCATACATGAATAATCATACATTTTTATGCGGGGACAAAACATTTGCAGTGAGTTCATGTATACAACTAAGTCCAAATTACTATATATAGTGTTGTTCACGTTCAGTCCAACATTGAAAATTCTTGGCTGTGGGTTTATTTTCACATGAAGAGCAGGGTCACCAGTTCAACACCTACGGTTTTTCCCTTCTTGTGGAGATGAAAAGAATGAAACAAAAAATAATCTGGAAACAACGAGAGCAGTTATTGTAGAGACAATTTGAGAATAAAATTCCCAGACACGAAGATTTCATCGGCAATATATATAGCAAAGGTACCGCAGGATGTCTGTTTTTTACTTACATATTACCTATGCACAGATTTTATTGGAACTTTCTTCATTATAGTTGAAATGAAGAGTTCCTATAAATCTGTGCAACAAAATATACCATCACCCATAGTTATATATAAATACTATAGTAGCATCCCTACGATTATACGTAAGTTATTAATAGGGAAGCAATTGATCTTGCTTTAAGGAACTATAGACATGATAGTCTATGTTCAAAAAGTTAGTTTTCAAAATGTATATACAACAAAAGGTAAGATCATTGGTGTTTGATCTGCAGAAAAAAGTGTAAACAAAATTAAAATTTTAGTAGATATTAGTATTATACAGATATATTTATGTCTTCATGTATTTTTTCTTACTTTTTAGAACCTTCCTTTTTTGCTACGCATCGGAGATTTGTTATTTGGGTCTTGATCATCATTAGTAGCATTCTGCTGCACAAATGAAGGAAACAAATTAGATTATTTGATCGTGATATAAACTTGCAACAATATTTCAGTTTATAAAGTAATGTACTTGGGAGTCTGCTAGTATGTTCACATATGGCCTTTTGGTAGCAGTAAAGGTTTCTGAATTTGTGTTTCTGTAATATAATGTAAATATTAATTTCAACTAATGTAAAAGCTAAGAAATATATATTTTGTTGATAGAAAACATACCCAGTGTGCTCAATATCCATTGGGTCGATTTCATTTTGAACCTGTGCTGGAAGTTGGAAGTATCGAAGTGCTCTAAAATTTTATTCGAAAGAAAAAAAATACAAGGTCAGTGTACTACTATAATCCTATGAGGTATTGTCTCGTTTCTGAAAACATTAATATATTTAAGTTACCTCAGCTTCTGTTTTGTTTGATCTTATAGAAAGTAACGGGGCTTTTGGGACTGATAACAATGCTGAGCTTGAACTGTGGAGAGGATCAGCAGTACGAATGGTTGGAATATTTATTTGTTTGTCATATTGTTGAGGAATACTGAGGACCTCAAAGGATGGATCATCTTTTTTACTTTTGACACTTTGCCTTGTTGAGATCCTCACAATAAAGGTATACTTTTGGCCAACCAGACTGGATATTTCCGATGATGTCATATTTTCTTTGGAGTAATTCAATAGGTTTTCCAATCAGTTGTTGTGCTACATTATCGAAAAGAACAAATTCAAGTTCATATGTTCCATCACTCCCCATGAGACAAAACTTGTATCTACAGTAATATTTGATTTTAATCAGAAATTAGTCGATGATAAAAATATGTAATTAAATTTAGAATGATACAATACAATATATACCTGTAGGACATTAGAGTGCAGGAGCAATTATCATTGTTACACTTGTAAGTTGAACCAATTAAGCGAGATCTTGCACGACAAGCTCTACATGCTGGATATAACCAAGATTGATTTGGAGCTAGTCTTGTAATTGTTACTGTACACTCAAATTTTTGACCCTAAAAAGGTATTTTTGTGTGTGATCAGATAAAGATACAAGAGAATTGAAAATTTTTGATATTCCAAAAACAGTGGTAAAAATGTTATGTACTAACCGCTTGTTCAAAAGGGCAAACATCTTTTAGCTGCAAGACAGTTTTTTGAAGGATCTGACTGGGAATGCTTTGGTCATTTTCCAATGTTAACTTCTCCACAGGTTCAACTTCAGCTGGAAGTCTACATATTCCCAATGTAGAAAGAAATAATTTAATTTGTATTCAAAATATAAACAACAATCTTTTCTTTTTATAGAACTTCTTGTGAAGGTATACACTGAAATTAAGAATTCATTGTGCGAAACATTTAGAAGGAAGCAGCTATTATAATGTTATTATAAGAAACATCTATTATTAATAATTAGTAAAAATATGTTATTTTATAGCTTGAGGCAATTTTAAAGAGTCAGGAGTGGAATCTGAGTTATTATTTAAATTTAGTGAAAATCCGAGCCATTATTTGACTTAAGGTCCGACACTTATTATGTGTTATAAGTCCCCTGTTGTTTTAATTAGATAATCTTAATAAAAGTTTCTTTAGAAATGCCCTTCAATGAAATTCAATTGAAATAAAAGGAGAAAATAGTAAGAGAAAAAATAATTAGGGAGAGCCTATGTACTCAAGAGAAAAAATAATTAGGGAAAGTTTGATGTAGTGTCAAGATTAAGAAGAAATAGTAAGAGTATTTTTTGTATAATTAAATATGACAATGGACTGTTTTGGTTACCTGGCATAGAATTCATGGATATGTGGAATGTCTTAATTAATGTACCAGCGACAAGCTGAGGTGATGCTTAGAAATGGTGGTCCTTTGTAGCTTTTGAATAATATTCCAACAAATATTACAATGACCGGGTCCTTTTGGCCAGCATCAAACACTAAGTCTCCATTAAATTCTGATGCCCTTAAGCCCCACAATGACACTTGAATAATATTTCCACTACAAAAAGAATAATACAAGGTGTGGGTGAATATGTAAAAAATAATAAGGATAGGATACGAAATAAGTTGTATGATTCCAGAGCTACAGTTTTATCTGAGATAGATATCTATCTAAAAAAGCATATAGGAAAGATAGTCCTGAAATACATGCTTTGAAGGATAATATAATTGATAACAAAGGCAAGGTGCAGTAAGTTGCTCAAACAGCTAAACTGGAAACATCTGAAGAGCCTCGTGCAGGATGGATTAGATTCCTTGAAGTATGTATTTTTCTGGGGTACGTTGGACCAAAAAAAAGGAGATGTTTACTCTCGGGATAATGAGGGAAATGGTAGAATTCGCCATCAAGAAAATAAGGGCATCCAACTAAAGTGATGAAACAGGGCAAGAGTTTGTAACAGCAAACCTATTTGACGCGTGCAGTTTTATTTTCTAAGAGGGTTGTTCAATTTTGCTAAATGTACAAGAGCCTGGCTTATACGAGTAGATTGGCATGTTTATGGTTAGGTTCATTTTGCCACAAAATGTGATAAGTAATAGTAGTTTACTAGCATCGATGCCTGTAAGTACATTTTAATTTGAAAAAAAAAGATATATTAAGCAATCAAGTTTTGACTGTCTCAGAAAATCTAGAAGGTGAATTAACAGTACTGTACAAATAAATATGTAATTATAATTTAAATTACTTGATTGTTTTACCTTTCGTCTTTTAACACGACAATTCTTTTCATCTGTTGTTCGCCAAATGCATTACGAACCAGTGCTGCATTTGATACAGCAACTACTTGTCCAATCACATCTGAAATTTGAAAAAACAAATCTTCAGGTTTATACAATATACGAAAATTATATTACAATCTAAATTATAATAAAAAATAGTTAATTACTTGTTACCTAGGAATTTATCTTTTTTGTTAACATGCTCTGGTAGTTCTGCAATTGGAGTTAATGTGTAGACATATCTTGGAAAACGCGGTGATTCTGGATGGACTTGAGCTATTTCTGTTCTTTTGTTGAACCTGATCATATAAGGACCATCCACAACTTTGAATTGAGGTTTTGCATTTTCAACCAAGAATTTCCTCACAGTAATGATGCTCCCTTCTTGCCACGACGGTTTTAATATTTGAATTGCATCAGGCGGTATTTCAACATAGATTGAATTTTTCTGCATAATTTAATAGGAATATAAAAAACATGAGTCAAAACTGATGGTATCAAAGTAAAGAAGAGAGGATTTAGAATGTTAAGGAATCTATCTTACCTTTTCATCAACAATGATGAGGTCTAAGTGCTTTATATCACCATCATCTGAAGTTCCTCGATACTCTCACATTCTTGATATCCTGACTTGTACAATGGAATTGAAACTTGCTGGATGCAGTTGTGATAATAAGGTGATGCTCATCTGAAAAAGAAAAAAAGTGAAACACATAATTATTTAATCAATTATATATATTTGAAAATTTCATGGTATACTATATTACGTGTTTCATAACCGCAACTTCCATCATCATTTTCTATAAGAATTTTTAAACCATTTTTTGAAGTGACTCATGAAACTGCTACATATAACTGACCATGCGCAAATACAGGTTTTTTGAGATATAC